>PVKU01004827.1:14962-137247 GCA_004027475.1 Anoura caudifer | reverse complement strand
TGTTGTCTTTTTACTGTTCATATTTTTTATCTTCTTTTTCTTAGATAAGTCCCTTTAACATTTTATATACTAAGGGCTTGGTGATGATGAACTCCTTTAACTTGACCTTATCTGGGAAGCACTTTATCTGCCCTTCCATTCTACATGACAGCTTTGCTGGGTAGAGTCATCTTGGATGTAGGCCCTTGGCTTTCATGACTTGGAACACTTCTTCCCAGCCCCTTCTTGCCTGCAAGGTCTCTTTTGAGAAATCAGCCGACACCCCGTGGGAACTGGTGCAATGTTAGGATGAACCGGTGCAATGACTCAAGCTTTTCATCACCGGCCCTTGGCCAGTTTCGCCTGCTGGGCAACCTGTTTGAACATATTGTAAAGGGTGCACACGGATGGCAATTACGAACGTCCCATTTTAAGTATTTGTTAATACGAAGCAGATGACTGCCTCCCAGACTTAGGGCTGCCAGCAGCCTGAGATGACCCTGCTTGGGGCCCGAGTCACGGAATCCGGCTCCGAGGCAAGAGCCCCAGCCCTCAGCGGGGTCTCAGCCTGCGGTGTGCTCCTGCTCAGCAAGCGCTTGTGCTCCACGGCAGGGCGCCTGGGGTCCAGGGAGGGACAAAAATGGCCAAGACACAGGCCCTTTGTTCCAGTGTGGTTTCCGTCCGGCCGCTTAGAATGTTAAAACACGAGTACCTCGGCGGATGCCTTCTCCGCCCCCTAGACACTGCAGGTGAAGGAATGGCAGCTGAGTGGCCTGAGGTCGCAGAGCGGGTAGCAAAGCCGGGTCACCCTTTCCGGGGCTCCCTCCTGTGGGGGTTCCATGCACAGGTGGCCGGGACCAGGTGTCCCAGGGGCACATGCCTCCAGGAGCACGGTGCTGAGCATCCTGTGAAGGAAGGCCCTTCTTTGCCTTGGCATGTCTTCCGTGGAGGAGCATATTTTATTTAAGTTTATTTAGCAAAGAGGTAATTGTCGTTAAAAAAAAAACAAAATCTGGAAAGGAAAAGGAGAGAAGAAAAATAAGACAAATACGCAAAATCCTGCCAAACCCTCTCCCACAGGCAGAGTGTTAGTCTTCTGAAGGGGTCTGGCGGCGTTTAGCTCAGCATCATCCAGCTGTTCTCCCGTAGCTGCGACTCGGGAAGCGCGGGGAAGCGCGTCTGAGTCAGGAGAGGCCCCGGAAGGTGCGGCGGGACGTGTCTCCGGCCCCTCCCCCGGTTTGCGCTTCGCTACGTAGTCGGTGTTCACGGGTCCAGGGCACGGAGGGTTGGCCACCGCGAGGAAGAGCTCGCGGGCGGGTTTCATTGCCAAATTCAAAGTTGAGCCACAGCTGGACGTGACTCAGGTCTCCAGGGAAGCCATTCCAGGAAACCGGTTTGTCTCTCTTCTGGAACCTTCATCAGTTGATTCAGCAGCTCAGGGCCAGAGCCAGCTCAGCTGAGCCCACGAGGTGGAGCTGGGCTCTCTGTGCCTGGGTGGGGGGCGGGGAGCAGCAGGAAACCCGTCAGCGGCGGCCGGGGCCCAGGGTAGCGGACGGAGAACGTGGCCTCCAGACCCCGGCCCGTGAGACCCTCGGGCCGTTCTCAGTGTTCCACACGCCAGCGAGGCTGCGAGCGACTCTCGGACCCCCGCCGATGGAGCCGCAAGGGGCATCGTTCCCGGCTGTCACTCTCCGCCCGGAGCCGAGGACGTTTTATCAGATGTGTCGACGCACTTACTGTAAAGGCTCTGATTTAAATGAGCTTCTCTTCTCGACGCGATCATGAGTCAGGCCAGAAAACGAACCAGCATGTTTAATTTCCTTAAAACGTGAGAGCGGTTGAGCCGCGCTGAGTGATTGTACGGTGGAACCCCGTAGGTTGGCGGAGGCAGGAGCCCCCAGGTCTGGCGACAGGAAGGGAAGTGGGGGGCCAGACGCCAAGCCCCACCCGGAGCCGCCGGCACCCTGTGTCACGGGGCTGGGGGTGAACGGGGTGGGTGCGGGTCCCGCAGCATTTCCTAGGGCAGCCTTCACCTCAGTGAAAATCCAGACGAGCTCTAAGGCACAGACAGCCTTGTCCGGGCACCTGGCATATCAGAGGGTAAAATGGTTTTCACATTTGCATGGGGGCGTTGAGCTTTTCCGGCTTCCGAAGAGGTGGACCTTTCTGCTTGAAGGTCATTGTCTTGGACCCGGGGGTGAAGCGTTTGAACGAATTCCCAAGTACGTGGGCAGCTGCAGTGGAGGCTCTCGTGGGGGAAGGAAGCTGACCCCACCTGCTCAGCACATCCTCCCCGGTGACCTCGTTCGGCGAGGAGGCTGCTTTCGAGGGGACGGGACGTCCCCACCTCACCATCTGTGCGCCTCTCGTCCAATCCTGAGCCGCCCGCCGAACAGGGATCGCTTCACTCGATCTTACCAGGAAGAGCTGAGGACTCGGGCCAGCCACTCAGGGTCCAGCCAGGGCCCCAGTGAGTGGCAGCGGGGCTGGGCCAGCGCCCACAGGGCCAGAGGGGTTAAAAGCCTGCGGTCACAGGAAGCTCGTTCCGCGCCTGGGTCAAGTACGTCACTGCGCGCAGGCACAGGCTTGTGGCTGGAGCTTCGTGTCCGGCGAATTTTCCGGGGCTGGAAGAGCCAGCTGCTCAGGTGTTCCTTCGAAGGGCTTCCCTCAGGGCCGCCCCCAGTCATTTGCTTTCGAGGGTCCCCCCCAGAGCTCTTTCAAGTGGCAGTAACATATGTTAAACTCTGCCCTCCTCCTACTGGGTGGACCCAGTAACCTCCCTCTTAGCTTCCTTTCCGGGGCTGAGGACGGGGGCCCCTTTCATGGGGTTCAGGCAGCCGGGGAGGAAGAGCCAGGGAAAGACAGAGCAGGAGGGGCTGCAAGCTCAGGGCGCCTCGGGTTTCCGGAAACGTGACTTTTCACGTCACGGTGGACTCTGTCCCGTGGCCTCCAACTGTTTCTGCAGCTCCGGCATCGGCAGGGACAAGGAGGAGTTAACAGGGTCCCGGCCGTTGGTGGGAGGACCGGCCTGGCTGTCGAAGGCGGTGCTTGGAGAAGGCCAAAGGAGTGACTTCAAAATGGGAGCTCTGGGTGTGCTTAAGCCTTTGTTTCCAAATCGTTTCCTTGTGTGCGTGCGTGCGTGTGTGTGTGTGTGTGTGTGTCTTTCTTAAAAAAAAAAAAAAAAAAAGATTTCCAGACGTGGAAAAGGAAAAAGCGCTTGAGTTGACTCCATGAAAACTGAATTCGTGGCCCTGCACAATAGCTTGGGAGAGTCTTTGGAACATGACGGAATACGAGGTCGAGGTGAATGGCCGAGTACAGCGAGCCTCATAAAAGAGGGATCTTTTTAAGTTTCAAGGCATCTCAACTCCCCCTGAGAAGGAGGCAGATGAACAGAAAGAGGAATTACTACTGCTAAATCGATGCGCTTTAGTTCTATTTTTAACTCTGCTGCCTTTAGGGCAGGGTCTGTGACACAAAGCAGCCCTTCACCCCACCCCACCCCACCCAAGGGTCTCAAGCAGCCAATTTTTTTTATCGTATTTGAAAGAACCGCAGTGAACAGATGGATTCTGTTGACACAGAGTCTGCGGTTTGTCACCATCAAAGACATCTATTTTATCCCCGCGAGACGTGGGGAGTTTCCTTGTGCCAGCCGGGCCAAGTCTGCCACAGCCTCTTAGGGTTTCCTGGGGTTCTCCCGTGGGCTGTGGAAACGCAGACCTTTGTTACGGCTCTGGTCAGGGTTCTGGTGCTGTGTCACCCGCGTGGCCTTGGGCGAGCCGCTTCGTCTCACCTGGTTTTTGTTCCCGCTGTGGAAGGTGGGGCGGGAAGCCGCTGTTGGGCTGTTGGCATGAGATCTCACCCAGGAGACAGGAACCCAGAAAATACTCCTTGCTTGTCATCTCTATTCCCTGGGGGGAGGGGCAGGATTGGGGGAGGGGAATGGGGGGCGACCGCCTCATTCCCCCTAATTAAAATGGGCAAGACAGGTCATCGTTTGGGATGACGATGTCGACATCTTTCACTGATCTGAACGTGAACATTTCTCCAAGTTGCCAGGAACTCCGGTTTTGAAAACTAGGCTCCACCGCAGGACAAACAACAATAGACTAGATTTGACTGCAAACAAGAGCGAGAACAAAAAGGCGGTTTTCCCACCCAGGAACCCAGTCACTCGAGCCCATGGGTCATCCGCGGAGCCTGGACCACGCAGGAGCTCACAGAGACCTCTCCTGCGCTTCCTTTTCAGAGCTGGAAGTCCTCCCCCCGCCCTCCAATATCTGTATGGATTTTGGAAAAAACCATTCCTGTGCATTATATATTTATTCCATTCCTTCGTGTCCCGACGGGAAGCGATTCCCTTGGGGGGTTGCTCTCCGGAAAGATCAACCCCTCGGAAAGAAAGACCGTTCCGTGTAAGGTTCAGCCAGTTTGAAATTCATTTCCCTGAGAAAATAGTTGCCGTAAGTGACACCTCCGAGAGACGGGACAGGCTTCCCCCCAGCACGACTTCGAGTTTGTTGAGATCTAGCACAGACGACGGGCTTACTTTGGAATGCTCCTTCAAGTCCTGCGTCTGGTGCGTGGGGGATGTATTTAATGTAAGCCCGTTGGGCGGGACCCCCTGGAAGCCCTGCACCTTCACTGAAGGTGCTGTTTGAGCTCCAGTGTGGAGCTCGGCTCACGTGCGGATCCCGGAAACCGACGCAGGCACCTGCGGTTTCGCATACATTTGGGGGGGAGGTAGTCAGATCCTTTGCGACCTGCGGGCTCCATAGTAAAAAGTGTTCTTGACCAGCCCTGGCCAATGTGGCCCCATTGGTTGGAGTGTCGCCCTGCAGCCAAAAGTCTGAGGGTTCGATCCCCAGTCTAAATACGGACGATCCTCGGTCTAGGTGTGTACGGGAGGCAACTGATTGACGTTTCTCTCTTCCTTCCGCTCTTCGAAGCAATGGAAAAAATGTCCTCAGGTGACGATCAAAAAATAAAAACATATTCTGATAATATTTGGAAAGGACAAGCTATATTTCCAGAAAGAATCCAGTAAAATTTAGATCAGGCAGAGAGACAATTTTCCCATCTTTAGTAAGATGCTTATTGCAAATAAAAGCACCAGTGTTTAATTTTAATAGAAAGAATGAAGAAGCTCCCACGGACCATGTCCTTCCACCTTGCGGTGAAGTGTACGCCCTCAGTTACTGCGGTGTAAGTACACATCACACTCGTTGAGCTCGCTTTCCTTGATTTCCAAAAAAAAAGGAAAAAGACACAAACAAACCCTCAGGAACAGGTCAAACAGAGTGTGGAGAAGGACGGTACGGGAGGGTGGAAAGGTCTGGAACCTCCTCCTCGTTTTGCTAGAACATTTCATGGAATGAGGGTTCCCTGGAACACACTTTGAGAAGCGCTGGCCAAACCGACTGTGGACGAGAACGGTCGTTAGAATCCCTTACCATCCATTCCATGTTGGGCATTTAACAAGCAGCCTGCTGCTCGGTCCTCACGGGCGGCTGGCGGGAGGGGTGCTGTGAGGACGGCCCCATGTTCGCGGTGAGGAGGCGGGGCCAGCTAAGTGGCTTGCCCGGGGCGGGGTGTGCCGGACCCCGGATCCAGGTTCTCCTGTCTTTCCCTCCTCCCCCTGGAGGCTCCTTATTTGTTCCTAAAAAACTCCAAATTCAGGCTATCAAATTTGGTTGACAAGTTGTCCTAGAGTGTTAACAATGTTTTTCTTCCTATCTTCTTACGAACCGTCAGAGTAGGGGGCCCATGGGAAGAGCAAGTCGTCCCTAAGGAGCTGTGTGACTTGGGCCAGTTGCTCTCTGAGCCCCGATTTCTTCTGGATAAGCCTGGGGGTTGGCACAGAGCAGGTGCCGGGGGACTTAGGACCTCGTGACGTCAGAAAGATCGGTTCGATGACACCGTAGGCGAAGGCCAGTGCCCCTCCTCTCTCATGGGGTGCCACGCCCCTGACCGGGGGTCCCCTGAGCGGGCTGGGGGCACTCGAGGAGAGCCGCCGGGACACCAGGACCAGCACCACCGCGTGCGGGCTCAGAACCGGATGAAAGGGAAGGCCCTTGCTCCGAAGTTACTCAGAATTTGAAGACAGTGTTAAACTGAGCATGGGGCCTCCGAGCACCGGGTCTTACAGGATGACCCGGGAAGAAGTTAGGGGGAAGCAGAGCCGCGGACGAGGGGAGGAGAAGGGAGGTGCTGTCTCCGCAAGGGGACAGGAGCCTGGACGGAGGAGGCCTGGGCCAGCTCCGTGGGGGGCCTGGCCGACGAGCCCGGCTCTGGAGCCTGGGGGGTGAGGAGGGACAAGGCAGTTTGGTGCGGTGGGGCTGCTTTCTGGTGCGGGGTGGGGTGAGGGTGTCTTGCTTGCAGGGACGCGAGCGAGTGAGCCCCTCTGAACCTGAGCGTGGCGGGAAGTCACGCCTGCAGCCACGCGCCGGGGGTCATGGGGAACCTGCAGCAAGGCGGCCAGCCCTCGGGGCTGGTTCTCAGTCTTGCTCACTCAGGAGCCCTGGGCTCACGCAGTCGGCTCTGAGCCTGGAGGCTGGCACGCAGCAGGCTTTCGCTGGGGAGGTGGGGGATGGGCTAAATGTCCGTGGAGAATCAGGGGAAGGGCCGGAATGGCCCGGCTCCGTGGCTGCGCCCGTGCACGCCCCCATCATGATCTGGGCAGACTCCACTCCCTCCCCGGCCCGGAGCTCTCCGGTGGGCTTCCTCCGCACAGGACCACAAAGCTGAGCTGGGTGTCTCAGTGCCGCCACTTCCGCGCTCGCACGTGCTGTGCCTCTGGACTCTTCTCCTCGCTGCCATCGGCCTCGCTGCCGGTGCCGGTGCGAGAGGGCCAGTGTGACAGGCAGACAGGGGTCGTCGTGCACGTGGTGGCCCCAGTACTGCGGCCACTTGATTCAAAGAGTCTCACTGACACGTTCAGTCGAAACCGTTTGTCGTAAAAGGGGCGACCCCTTCGTTCCCTCGGCGGTCATCTCAGAGCCAAACTCGGGTCATTCCCCGCCCCGTTTTCTCTTCCAGGTTCACACGTGGCGTTCAGACAAAATGAAAATGAGGAAGCATCGGCATTTGCCCTTGGTGGCCATCTTCTGCCTTTTGCTTTCAGGCTTTTCACTGACCCGGGGTCAGCAACAAGCAGGTAAGATCCAGAAACACCTCTTAATGCTTCATAACGGGGACCGCGTCCTCCACTTTCAGGCCGCAGGTAGCGCGCGGTAGTGGCCGCGCTTAAAGATGCTTCCGCGAGCAGGCTGAGCTGATCTTTACCGAACGTCCACCCCGCATACGAACCTTCTCAGACGCTCGGTCCCCACTGAGAGAGCGCTGGCTTGTACTAGAACTTGGGTTTGAGGTCTTGGAGCTGGTTTGCAAGTGGTCGGCTTCTGTGTGTTTTGCCTTCTGAACCGCTTTCAGCCGGTCTCCGAGCGCTGAAAACCGGGAGAAGATGTCATTTTCCTTGGAGACAAAACACAGTCCTGGACACAGGGACATATGTCGTTTAGTGTCATCATATCTCTCAGAAATCAGTTTCCCCAAACTGTTTTAAAGAACCGATCCTAATCAACCCCATTAAGAAGTTGCTTGCAGAGTTTTAGGAAACCAAGAAATGCTTCATGCGCTGGGAGCCCGAAGGGTGACTAGGGCCTCCTGTCCTGGGCTGAGAGAGCTGGGCCCCTGGCGGTGGGCGGGGGGGGGGATGCTCCCACCTGGCGACCTAACTGTTAGATGGCAGGTGGTGAGTGCCAGCTTAGGGGGCGGGGACTGGTTGGGCACTGGGTCAGCCCGAGGTACGTAGGGTCCGGGAGGCAGCTGTGGCCAGCCCCCGACACCCCCAGCCTCCTGCCTCCACCTCTGAGCACCCACAGGATCCATCTTTGCAGCAGACAAATTATGTCCAACACCTATGAAGGCTTTTCTGGCCCCCCCAAATATGTAGCAAGTGGCCATGGTGCCTTTCTTCTTGCCCACAAGTCTGAGAACAGTGAGACTCCGCCTCTCTGTGCAGTAACGCGAATCATCCTGGCTGAAGGAAGGCTCGGTCGTTACAGTTACTTTTCTTGACATTACCCAAAGCTTTGGAAGTGAGTTCAGGTCAAACAGCAGCCCCTTCCGCTCTTCCTTCCCGTCAGGGCCCAGCTTCCCACCCCCAAACCGCAGGGCGCATTTGTAAAATGGTGCCCAGTCACGGAGATAGGCTCTCCTTCTGGTCTGGTCCGGTCCAGGTGGGTTTTGGGGTTCAACGTGCCACAGAGGTCATGCTTGAGTTCAAAGACACCCGGGAGGATGTTTTCCCCCCTTCTGGACCCTGCCCCCTCGTGGTGTGCAATCACGTGGCTTGCGGATGGGCCTCGGGCCACGCACCTGGCTCCGGCAGCTTGGAGTCCCAGTGCCCCAACCCCGCCCCTCAGGTAAGTCGGCCCGCCCGCCTGTGCTGCCGGCGAGGTGCGAGGTGCGAGTCACTCGGAGACAGCAGGGCCCACACGGAATGAGTTTGGGGACGCTTTGCACTGCTAGGAAGTGAGGGCTCGAACAGGAGAAAAACCTAAACCCATGTCTTCTTTTAAAGATGTCAGAAATGGTGCTGCTGCCGATATAATATTTCTAGTGGATTCCTCTTGGAGCATTGGAAGGGACCATTTCCAACTCATCCGAGAGTTTCTGTACGGTGTTATAAAGTCTTTAGCGGTGGGACAGAACGATTTCCGTTTCGCTCTGGCCCAGTTCAACGGCGACCCGCGTACCGAGTTCCGGTTAAACACGTACCGCTCCACACAAGAGGTCCTGTCCCACATTTCCAACCTGTCTCACACTGGGGGCAGCAATCAGACCGGACCAGGACTAGCGTCCGTAATGCAAAGCCACCTCACTGAGGCCGCCGGCAGCCGGGCGGGGCGCGGAGTCCCGCAGGTTATCGTAGTGCTGACCGACGGACGCTCGGAGGACCGCCTCGCTCCGCCCTCAGCGGGACCTAAGTCTGCTGACCTTAACGTCTTTGCGATCGGAGTCGAGGACGCGGACGAAGGAGCCTTGAGAGAGATAGCGAGCGAGCCGTTCCAAATGCATGTTTTCCACCTAGAGAATGTCACCTCGCTCCATGACGTAGTAGGCCGCTTAGTGTCCTCTGTGTGCTCGTCCTTGGCTCCAGCAAGGCCTGGAGACACAGAGACCCTTAAAGACGTCACAGGTAATGGCCACGCTGTCACCCTGCTGCTGCCTGCCTCGCAGTCCTTCGCAGATGAGCTTGGCGCCTGCGGCCCTTGCCGCGCCATGCTGGCTGACGCGCGGCGGGTGGATGAGGGAAGAGATGGCCGTTCACAGGTTTAAAAACAAAGGTTTTTCTCCTCCGCAGTCTCCTTCTGAGAGAGAGAGAGAGAGAGCATTCACCCACATCCAAGAGGGTGTTTTTTGGAAACCGTTAAATTCTAACTCAAAAAGCCCACGTCCCACCAAAGGTGCTTCTAGGGTCCCTAGGAGGGAAAGCCCCAGCGGGGCTGTTTGCGGTCAGATTGGAGGGTCGTTCCGGAAAGGACACGCGGTGCTGGAGAGCATGTGGACGGGGTGGGGGCGGGGGGAGAGGGCCCCGGCCTTGGTGTCCAGTGGAGAAACAGGGCGGGCGCCTCTTTCCTGCACAACTGAGCTCGTTTCAGAGGCTTGAAGGAGCTAGGGCTGCGGGAAACCTTAGATATGACTCGGCCCTCGGGTCTGTGGAAGGGATGGAGTCCTAGAAGGTAAGTGACGTGCAGTCAGTGAGGGTCAGAGACGCGAGTCAGCTGGAGGTTCTGGGTCTGGTCCTATGTCCCTGGCGCAACCGTGGCTGCCCCCGCACAGGCTCTCCTGCCCCGACCGGCCCGCCAGCGCTGCTCCGGCCGCTCCGAGACGCCTGACGCGGCCCTGCCGGCGCCTGTGCCGTTTTGCCAGCCAGACCCGGGAGCGCCCTCCCCACCCCCAGTGCTGAGTGTGGGAGACCGACAGGGCGGGAGCGTGGTGAGGCATGGGTCGAATCCACCGCGCACAGCAGTTCCCAGCAGTGCGCACTCGAGGCTCCCTCCTCAGTGGTGGGCAGGGTGGACGGCCCCCTTTGTCTGACAACTAGCCCAGGGCGCCAGCTGCCAATGGGGAACAGGGGGTTTTAGGAGCCTGGGCAGGGAGAGGAGGTGGAGTCGAGGCCTTAGGGAGAGATGGGCGCATGTCTTCCCAGAAGGGGGGCAGGGGGGAGGAGGAGGGAGCAGGAGTACTGGGGGTCAGGGGAAAGGAACCAGGGGTCTCGGGCAGGCGGAGCCAGCACAGCCCCGGTGTCTCGTTAGGTCGCTCATAAAGCGGCTTCCCAAAGGTTGCTGTGACGTCAGCTTCCGTGGGGGGAGAGAGCCACGCTCTCCTTCTAGCAGAGAGGTCCGAGGGGCAGGCTGGGTCACTCATGTTCAGCACCGAAAAGAGTCCCCTCCTTCAGATGGTGGGCTTCACCTCCGTGTGAGTGTTGATCCTGTTGGGTTGCAGGAAACGAACGTGGGACCCTCGAGAGCGCCCCAAACCGCTCACTCCAGGTGACAGGGCAGTGCCAAGAGGTTGCCCGCATTTACCTGCTCCATGGGCTGCCATACCCTCAGTGTCAATAGCTCGCTGGTCATCGCTGTTCAGAATGTAGGGACACTAACCAATTCACGTCCCAAATAGTGCAGGGGGGCCAGCGGCAAACGGGACAGCTTTTATTGATTGATGTTTTGGCCAGGTCAGGAGAAAGGGTGCATGAATTTGCCTTTGTGTTTAATCCTTCCGTAAACGAACAGGTAATCAGATTACGAACGCTACCTGAGCCCGTCAGCCCAGGAAGTTTCCACACCGGTGGTAAAACCTTTGTTTTTATGCTGCGAAAACATCTCTGTCTTCTAGTGTCCAAGCCACTAGCAGCACCGGGATGGACTATTAATCCATTTATGTTGTCTCTTCTAATTAACTGCACTCGGCAATTTTTCTAGAGTCACGTCCCCCTGCATGTTCCACAGGAAAAAAAAAATAATTCTCTGCTTACGGTTTCGGGGAAGGTAGTTATGACAGAGAGCAATTCTGCTGAGTTGGGGCGATTTCTCCCCACCACCTGCCCACCACCTAGCTTCCCCCATAAATACATATATTTATGTAAATCAATATGCATATGTACAAAATGTTAGTGATTGCCACTGTTCTAACTGAACTCTACTCAATTAGCCTCTGACAGTTGTGTTTCTTTAAATTCCTTTTATAAGTGGATATAGGACACAAAAGCTTTAAACAAAAGCAGGAGCTGAAGGTGATCTATAGTTGGTTCAGCGTCAGCTTGCTTTGCTCTGCAAAACGTAAAGGTCTCAAGGACTCAGGCAGCCTACCGACCACGTTGTATTTGTCTAGGACATGCAGGTGCAATCTTTCAAATTTGCCCTAAAAAAAAAGGAAGTGCCCCGTGAGCTAAGGAAGGCCTGGTGCCCACCCCAAGGCCTCAGGAAACTAGCGTTTCCAACGGTGTCGAAGGAACCTACGGTTTTTCCACAGACCTTGCTCAGTTTTTCCATAGAAAATGCCACAGAGGTTCTGAGGCATGAGCCTTGAAGGCCGAAAACCAAAGAGGCCCCCGGTTTTCATTCTAAGTGGATATGATTGCCCTCCGAGTACCCCTAGATCACTGAGGGGCCCCGCTGGATGCGCAACCCCTGACTCTCGTGCCCACCGAGGGTCCGGCTCTTCTGGATAACACAGCATGCCCATGTGTGTCCATCATGTGTGCATCAGAGGACCATCTTGTTCATTCAGTGATGACAAATTATCCAACGTTTTTCTATGACCCACAGCTGTTTGTCCTTTGAGAAGAGACAGGTTCAAGGGCTTTCCCTTCGGGTCCATTTAGCTTATTCATACTCTTACGAGTGGCAATTAAAAATAAGAAGTAAATTAATAAGAAAGGTGTCAGCCCGTGATGTTTTCTATGATCAACCCTGGGATCATCAATTCTTCTTTTAAATGTCTTGCTGTGCTAAGTGTGTGGCTGGCAAACCTTCCTTGGGCCCTCCGGGTCTTCGGCTCAGGCCCGAGCAATGTTGAGGGATTCTGTGGTGTGATTGGCAGAACCTCTAGTCATGTGATGACACGAGCCAGTTCATTGGCCAGCTATGTAGCCACACTGCTGGTTCCGCCCTCCTGCAGATCCTTTGGGAATCCCATTGGCTAAAGAGTGGCCATTGCTTGGAATTCTTAGCAAAGACCCAGTCTCATTGAATTCTTTTGTGTGAAGACAATTATTAACAACACAAGAAAAAAATGCTCATTAGACCTCATATTTCCAAGTTAATATCTTTCCCTATGCGAGGAATTTGTCAGCAAAGATGTGGTCAGGGACTGTGTGTATTTGAGGAAGAAAAGAGAGGGCATAGATCCTTGCCTTCCCGGCTCAGCTTACGCAACGGGAGAGCTTGGGTGGGAGCATGATTTCGCTGCAGCAAAACTTTCCAATTTCATGAGATTAGATTTGTGTCCTCTTTCTGCAGTGAAAATAAAAGCAATTTTGTTGGCGCAAAGAAAAGCAGTGTTAAATATAAAATGTCCACTGTCATTAAAAAGATCAGAATGAATGGTCTTATAATTACACCCGAAATACAGTGTCCTGAAATCTTAGAATGTAGATATTGCGTGTGTTCACACAAAATCTGTTCCCACTCTACCATACACGCAAGTGATTGAACCAACACCAGCATAGTTTTCCTTCCTCTGCAGTTTACATTAGTCTGATTTAAATGTTCTCACCGTGCCTTTAAAATATTCTTCAGGTCTATAGATTTATTGACTGCTCAGTGCTTCTCTGAAATCCCAATTCCTAGCGTTAGAATAGAAGTTTCACAGTGACCCTCATGGGGAGGGACGGAAGAGCTCTTGGCCAGCCTGCCATTTTGCTGTCCATCTGTGCACCCCCGAGCTAGCTCTGGTTAAGGGTTCATCTGGTGCGCATGGTCCCAGGAGGCAAGCAGTTTAGGATGTCATAAAAACAACGTTGGATAATTATGTCATGACTGGTTTCGTATCACCCTGCTTGAAGTTGTTCTGCATTCCGCGACTGAGTAAGAGGCAATACCCTAGTCCCCGACCCTCACTGGAGTTTCATGCAACTAGACGCCGTACGAAACAAAAAAAATCAAGCCACAATTTTAGCAGAGTGTTTTTTTTTAAATGAAAACTCTCAGTGTCCTGTGAGTTCTTCCTTTCAAATGAACTAAGTTGTATGCGCGAAGTCACACTGGTTTTTAAAGAAAACGAGGAAGACACTGGTCGTGCAAAGAATTGAGCATTTAACGTGCGGAGGCAATGAGCCACCAACCCTGAATCTGATCTTCTTTTTGTAGCCGTGGGTGTGCGCTAAGGATATGCTTACAATCACTTGAGGATAATAGGAGAAATGTCCATCTCTTCTTTGGGCCTTTGTTAATGCCCTCCTTCATTTTCTTCCGTAGGTATGGTAATGCACAATCCCATGAAACTTCATGGCCCTCCAAACTGAGTAGAAATTTCTAGAACAGGCACCCGTGATTTTTCTCCCACAGAAAAGCGAATACGAGCCTTATAAAGATAGCAAAAAAGAAAATTTGATAGAAAGTTTCCTATTTTACACCGTCATTTCTAAGAAGTTGCCTCTTACCCATTCAGAATGCAGAACAAAGAGAGAAATTCACGTTCCCTAATCAACATGTGTTTCCTTTGTCCATATTTCGTGTTTCTTATTGGTTTCCAAAGAAACATGTGAGAACACTGAACGATGCATGTGGTCACTTGTTCTAACGCTTTCACATTTTTTGCATTTCTTTCTTTTAAAGCACAAGATTCTGCTGACATTATTTTCCTTATTGATGGATCAGACAACACCGGAAGTGTCAATTTCACAGTCATTCGGGACTTCCTTGTAAATCTCCTTGAGAGACTGTCGATCGGAACTCAGCAGATCCGAGTGGGGGTGGTCCAGTATAGCGATGAGCCCAGAACCATGTTCTCCTTGGACACCTACTCCACCAAGGCGCAGGTTCTGGATGCGGTCAAGGAGCTGGGGTTCATTGGCGGGGAGCTGGCCAACATCGGCTTTGCCCTTGACTTCGTGGTGGAGAATCACTTCACCCGGGCAGGGGGCAGCCGAGTGGAAGAAGGGGTTCCTCAGGTGCTGGTCCTCATAAGTGCTGGCCCTTCTAGTGACGAGATCCGCGACGGGGTGGTGGCACTGAAGCAGGCTAGCGTGTTCTGTTTCGCCCTCGGAGCTGAGCCCGCCCCCAGGGCGGAGCTTCAGTACGTAGCTACCAATGACAACCTGGTGTTTACTGTCCCGGAATTCCGTAGCTTTGGGGACCTCCAGGAGCAATTACTGTCGTACATTGTTGGTGTGGCCCAAAGGCTCATTGTCTTGCAACCGCCAACCATTGTCACGCAAGGTACGTATACCCTTCTCGCCATTGAGGGGGAGCGGGGTGTGGGGTGGGTGGGGTTTTGTGGAAGGAAGGCGGGCACCTCCCTGAATGATCCGCCCTGGGAACAGCTGTAAGTACCACAGCAGAGTCCTCGAGGGGAGCTATGGGAGCCAGCTCTTAGGTACGACGTCTCGGACGGAGGGGTTCCCAAAACTCGAAGGATCTGTGGGTGTGAGTGGGGAGCTCCCGTCAGGTGGCGCGTGGTCCAGGAAGTATGCTTGAGGGCCGGTCCACTGAACCTGACCCCACGAGACGTCCAACCCCAGTGCATCATCTCCTGATGACCGGTCGTGCTAAACCTGGGCCTGGGGGGTGGGGGGCGGGCATTGCCATCCGGAGAAAGTCACTCCAGGGCAATGGCACTGACCCCTGAAGGTCAGCCTGAGGGAGGCGTGCTCACAGATACGCGAGGGCCTCTCCCCAAAGTCCTTTGCGTGCTGGGAATCGAGAGGTGCGCCTCTGAAGGTAGGCCATAAGGAAGCACGCGCTCGGTGCAGTGTTTCAGAGAACCCTCCCCCTGCACCTGCCAAGTTCAGGGGCAGCTCTTTTGAGTGCAGAGATCGTGATCTAGAATCGCATGAGGGTCTTTGGCAAAAAGCCCAATTGGAGCCATTTAAAAAAAATAGACAGCTAATCAAGCCCCATAAATCTTCGTGTAACAACTGCGGGAGGTGGGAAGTGGATTCCAAAGTGTAGGTAAGGATACAGCAGTGCTTGGCGCTGTGGCACGGCAGACGCAGGTGCCGCAGGAACTGGGGTCCCCCTCCGCCCATCGGAGAGCCCGCCGGCGGTAGCGGGTGCACTGCTGGCCCGGTAAATGAGGGTCGATGTGGCCCCTGCGCCCTGAGGCTTCTCTCAGTGATTCCAGACCTGCCTCTCGTAGGCCTGCACCCCCTAAGGTCTCCCTGGGCTTGCCCACTTTTGGGAACCTCCACAGTTTCCGCAGGATTCGTGAACACTGACCAAGGGCCGTGGCTGCCGTGATGCTGGGCTGGCCACGTGGCCTCTCGTGCTCCAGTGTCCTGGATTTGGACAAAGGAGTCTCACCAGGGGAAGATGCTGCTCCGTTCCGGGAGGGGTTTCCAATTCTTTTCCATTCGGGGCAGTGCATGGCCCTCATTCCGGTCTCCCCAGCTAACTGGGGGACGGAGGTGCCAAGTCCTCGTTGAAAGCATCCTCTCGAAGCTTTGTGATCAGTTCGCCAGCGCCCAGCAGACGTGCTTGGCTGTGTGGTAGGAGCCGGACGGTGAGGCGCGCCTGGCAGACGCGGTGGGCAACGCCGCCGTGGCCGCTGGCCTGACAGAGCACAACGGGAGGTAGACGACGGACGTATAAACAGCGACTAAGCTGAACGTCCCTGGAGTGTGGCAGGTTTGAGGAGGACACCACAGGGGGCCGTCAGGGAAAGCGTGGGGCCCAGCTCTTTAGACGGGGCAGTCAGGGAAGGCGGGCCTGAGAGGTTGCGGGAAGAACGGAGGCAGAGCCGTGGGGGGGAAGACACAGGTGTGTCCACCGCGAGGGGCGAGGAGCGGCGCTGTCACTCACTGTGCGTGGGGCCCCGAGAGGCGTGGACAGCTTTCTGCGGGCCCGAGAGTCTGAGAGGCGCCTGGGTGCTGGGTACCGACCTCACAGGGATGGAGAGGACAGCCTGGGGGTGCGGGCAGGCAGAGGCTGGTCTCGGGAACTGGGCTGCAGGGCCTGTGCTTGTGCAGCAGGGGAGCGAGGGACAGGTGGCACAGGAGTCGGGGACGGGGAGGCGAGAGTACGGGGTGCTCGGAGCCCGGCGAGGACAGTGCGTCTCCAGGGTGGGGGGGGTCCCCTGGACCCCGAGCTGCCGAGAAGCTGAGGAGGATGCGGACCGAGCGGCGGTCCCTGGAGTGGGTGTGGTGGGCTTGGGCGTCTCCCGCACCAGCAGGACTGGGAGTGGGTGTGGTGTGGCCGTGTGGGTGAGACGGCTTTGAGCAGAGAGCAGAGTCTGGGAGAGCCGTCCTGGGGGAGGGGCGCAAAGCTGGCTGGTGCAGCCTGGGGCTCTGACCTGCCACACAGGTGGCCTGGCGATGTGTGGGGAAGCGAGGGGGCAGGATGGTGGCTCCGTCAGTGGCTGACGAGGGGGGCGGGGGAATGGAGGGCCAGGCCCTGAAGGTGGGGGGGAGGGAAGTGGAGCCTGCAAGGGGCCCATTGGGAGCCAGGTCGAGCAGACCTGGGGCTCAGGTGTGGCCGGAGGGGTAGGAGTCAGGGGTAGCTGGAAGGTGAGGCCGGGGTGGGGGTGGTGAGTGAGTGAGGGTTCAGGGCCTTTTCTGAAGACTTCAAGGCCACCTGGGGCCTTAGACACAGGTGCTGGGGGCAGGAAGACAGGCTCTGTTGGCTTTTGGGGTCCTGGGGTCACCAAGAGGAGCAGCCTGAGAGTACCTTCGAGTTGCCCTAAGAGGGAGGAGGGTGGAGGGACACTGCACCGAGAAAGGGCGTTGGGGTCTGGACAGTTGAGAGGGCTTTGCTTGGAAACAGTTCAAGGACAGGTGCCCGGTCCCGGGCCACCAGGGCTTCAGGGGAGCCGTGTCCTGGGGAACGTGCTAGGGTCAGCCACCGGGGAGCGGAGGGCCACAGCTGGCTGAGCGGCGGTGGGACCTCAGGTTCGCTTCCCAGCGAGGGTGTTGCAAACCCAGCCCCAGCAGAACTGTGGGGCGGAGGGAAGAGGCTCCATTTGGCTTGGCTCCCCGTCAGCAAGGAGGAAGGCAGGCTCACTGTGGTGGGGGGAGGGGAGGGCTGCCACTCAGGTGGACGGCGCGCGTCCCCAGGGATCAGGGGTGGGTGTGGACCCGCCCTTCCATTTGTGCACCCTCTGTGGTACGCACCTCTAGCGGAACATAGGGAATGGCATTAGGGGGTCGGCACCAGCTTCTTGGTCTCTGGTGTGCAGGGGCTGCGTGTGAGGGAGAGTGTGGGCCCAGGCGTGCCCGCTGTCCTGGTCTGCGTGTAGAGAGCACGCGTGGGGCGGCTTGAGTGGCTGCATGCCCGTCCTTCATGGAGCAAAGGAGTGGGGAGGGAGGAGGCAGGGTTTGGGACACGCGGTGAGTTTCAGCCACGCACGCAGCAGGAGTTGCGTGTGTCTGCGGGTCTCTGCAGAGCTGAGGACTTGAAATCGATTGTTTGCACCAGGACTTGCTGCCTACGCTGCGGCCCCCGCATGCCAGTCCTGGTGCTTTGTGTCCGTGTGTGTTTCCGCGCTTCCTCTGAAGGAGGGGAGTGCGGACGGACAAGCGTCAGCGCGGTGAATGTCAAGGGCATCGGAAGGCTGCGTGTGGGCCGTCCGACCACGCGGAATGATGGTGGCTGGCCCCTCATGGCCAGATAACAGCCCAGTAAGCGGAGGCCTCCTGCCGAGGCCCGGACCTCCGTGTCCCGAGTCCCTGTGAGTCCCGGAGGCCCTGCCCGTTTCTGGCCGGGGAGTAGATTTCCAGTCTCCGTTCCCAGGACTCAGGCAGGCTGCTGCCGTGGGGACACGGCATGGGGACGGGGCTCATGCTTCCTGGTTTGTCTCTGAGTTTTGCCACTGTCAGTCACCACGTCACTCAGAACCGTCCCGACACAGGGCTCTTCTTACTGAAAATGCTTCGGTGCCACTTACCGGCTTTGACGCGGATTTCCTTCGCGCAAGTTTTTTTACGGTGCCCGGTCACTGGTGTTCTTTCTCCGCCTCAAAGTCAAGGCAGGGCGGCCAGAACGGAAGGGACAGGGTGCTCGCGCTCTCACCGTCTGCCCTTGGCCGTGGGTGTCCGTGCGGCCCAGCGGCAACGCAAAGGGCCCTCTGAGCGGACACCGATTGTTTCTTCGGAGGCCGGAGCCGTGGCCCCATTCGGTGACAGCACGCAAGCTAACCGGGGGCTACGGAAACTATGTCCGTTTGGTAACGAAGCGCCGAGTGGGTGGGGACAGTTGGGGAGCCCACGCTGCCATCCTGGTAGGGAAGGACCCAGCTGTCACTGCTCATGTGTGGGGGATGACAAGCCCCCCACCGACCCTGGGTTAGCCAGAGCCAAAGGGCGCATTCTGCTGGCCGTGCAGAGTCGGGGTGCCTGTGGCTGTACGGCTGCCCCACTCACCTTCTCCTGTTGCCGCCTACAGTCGTCGAAGTCAACAAGCGGGACATCGTGTTCCTGGTGGACGGCTCCGCGGCGCTGCCCACGGCCAACTTCAACGCTATCCGCGAATTTATCGCCAGAGTCATTCAGAAGCTGGAGATCGGGCCGGATCTCATCCAGGTGTCGGTGGCTCAGTACGCAGACACCGTGAGCCCTGAGTTTTACTTGAACGCACACACCAGCAAGAAGGAGGTGATCTTGGCCGTGCGGAAGATGAAGCCCCTTGGCGGCTCGGTGCTGTACACGGGCTCCGCTCTGGACTTCGTCCGGAACAGCCTGTTCACCAGCGGGGCCGGCCACCGGGCCGCGGAGGGCGTCCCGAAGCTCCTGGTGCTGATAACAGGCGGTAAGTCGCTGGACGACGTCAGCCGGCCGGCCCAGGAGCTGAAGAGGGACGGCATCCTGTGCTTCGCCGTTGGGAGCAGGGCTGCCGACCAGGCGGAGCTGGCGGACATGGCCTTCGATTCGTCCCTGGTGTTCGCCCCGGCCGAGTTCCAAGCCGCCCCGCTGCAGAGCATGCTGCCCAGCTTGCTGGCACCGCTCAAAACCCTCTCCGGAACCACCGAAGGTATGAGAGGGGGCTTTGGGGGTGGGGGGCCCCAGGCAGAGCCTCTGAGCAGCACAGCGGAGGGGCCGTGTCACCTGTGCCGCTTCGGAGACAGCACTTAAGTGGAGGAGGCAAGTGTGGCCAATGACATTCGTGTCCTGTCTCTGTTGTTGGCCCTGAGCCGGGACTCGGGGGACGTAGCAGCCGTACGATTCAACCGCAGGTCCTAAGGTGTCACACGGGAACTGTGCGCCCTCCAGAGCCATCGAATAAGAATGCCGAGGCTTAAACTGCAGCCTGGTGGGGGCCCGGCTGTCTCTGAGGCTTCTAGCGGAGGTGGTCCCCTCTGAGTTCCTGTCCCTCGTCAGGTCCCAGTGTTCTGCGTCTGCTGGGGACCCCTGTCCAGCCTCTTTCTCCCTCCCCCAACCCCCAGCTCCGAGGCGGAGCCTGGATCTTCCTCTCCTGAGCTGACAGCCGACTCCTCAGGGACCGGGGCAGGTGCTAACCCGCTGTCCTCCCCCTCTACGGGACACCCTGCCCGTCCGTGGGAAGATAGGGAGCCCGTGGGCGTGAACGGAGAACCCAGCAACTGTGCCACGCCCTCTCGGGCAGTGTGGCTGTCGGTGGGAAGCTGTTTAAACAACACCCAGGCAGTCTGACGAGCAAGTGGGCTTCGCCCGCCATCCTCGCTGAAGATGGTGTCAGAGGCCGGCTTTCTGCCTCAGGAGCTCTCCCCCGAGACAGTCCCGTGCTCGGCCCACATTGCGTGAACGTGCGCTTTCTCCTCTGTCGCACACGCTCTCTCTCTCTCTCTCTCTTTCTCTCTCTCTCTCTCCCTCCCCGCCTTCCTCATGTTCTTGAAAATTCCAATCCACACTCTCATAGCCAAAGTACACTTTGACAGAACATAGGATAAAATTAGTTGCTAGGTTTAAATTTTCCTGAGACACCGGGGACAGATGGGAAAGAATTTTTTCAAAAGGCATGGACTTGGATGTGGGGGGAAACACTCCTGTTGGGGAATCGCACCTTTGACCCTTCATGGGCACAGCCTCCGCCAAGCCCCGCGAGGGACTCTTTTCACTCTCCCGTGTTCCCGTGTTCCTGTGATCCCATGTTCCCATGACTCTGTGCTCTCACTCCGGAGGGATTCCCAGGGGGGCCCTGTTTGGAAAAGAGAACAGCAGGAAGGGATGCATGGGTGCCCCTAGGAAAGCTTGAGATGAGAACAGACTCATGTTATTAAGCATCTTTAGTCCTATGGAAGTCGTGTTCTCGGGTGAACTTGGGTCAGCGCCTTTAACCCGCCTGGAGGGGAAACCTCAGTGCCCACGCAGAGGTGTGCCCACGCAGGGGTGCGCCCACGAGGACTCCGTCTCAGGCAGGGGACCCTGGATGCGACTGTGCCCCTGGACACGCATGAGGCGGAGCTCCACGGCGCCCTTGCAGAATTCACTCCCAGGGAAGGGTGCTCGGTTTCAAGGCTCCGATCCTTTCTGTCCGTCGAAAACATTGTGTCTTCGGCGTGTGTCTCTCTGTGAGCCAGCTTGGCCTCTCTCGTGCCTGTCCGCACGCCTCGCACAGCACCCGGGTGGGGGGCCTGGGCGGCCCTCTGCCACGTGTCACGAGCCGGATGTGCTTCCCCTCCCCCGTGTGTCCCCGCATCCTGCGTGTTGGCATGTGTGCGCCTGCAACGGGCACACATGGGAAACGCCCGTGGGCGTGTGTGTCTGTCTCATTGTGTTCTCTGTGCTTCACTGCAGTTCACGCAAACCAAAGGGATCTCATCTTCCTTTTGGATGGATCGCTCGGCGTCGGGAAGACCAACTTCCCCCTGGTGCGGGACTTTGTAATGAACGTAGTTAACAGCCTTGATGTTGGAGGCGACAGGATTCGCGTGGGTGTAGTGCAATTTAGTGACGCTCCGGTCACGGAGTTCTCCCTAAACACATACCAGACCAAGTCAGATGTGCTCGCGCACCTGCGGCGGCTGCAGCTGCAGGGGGGGTCGGGCCGCAACACAGGCTCCGCCCTGCGCTACGTGCGCGCCCACCACTTCACCGAGGCCGGCGGCAGCAGGATCCGCGCGCACGTCCCGCAGCTGCTGCTCCTGCTCGTGGCCGGCCGGTCGGAGGACTCCTACTTGCACGCCGCCAATGCGCTGGCCCGCGAGGGCGTCCTGACCTTTTGTGTGGGAGCGGAGCAGGTGGATAAGGCCGAGCTGGAGCAGATCGCTTTTAACCCGAGCCTGGTGTATCTCATGGACGATTTCAGCTCCCTGCCGGCTCTGCCCCAGCAGCTGATTCAGCCCCTAACCACGTATGTCAGTGGGGGTGTGGAGGAAGTCCCGCTGGCCCAGCCAGGTAAAGCTCCCTGCTGCGCGGGGCTCCCTCCCCCAGCTCCTCCCTGGAGGGCCGGCGGCCCAGCCCCAACTGCAGAGCATGGTGACCTAGAAAGTCGATGGACTCCCTTTGGTCGAAGCGTTTTGAATGGGGGCTCGAGACCCGGCCGCAGCAGCTGTGCGCCCGCCGTCTGGAGGGTGTTCCCGGGTGGCAGCAAGGGCGGGGATTCGGCTGGTGCTCCTCACACCTCACCCCACCCTTCATTCGGAAGCTGCTTCCCCCGGTGCCCGCCAACTTGGTTCTGGGGTGCAAATAGAGGAGGAAGTGAGAGGAGGCCGGCAGGCAGAGACAGGTCCCCCTCCCCCTCAGTTCTTTTCCTTAGGTGCCATTTTTTATGCGCACAGTCTGCTGTATCCGGGCCAGAGGCTGCGGCTTTCTGTGATGGTGACAGGGTTTCCAGAGGCAGCCTGGCCCCGGGGTTCTTCCTGCAAACGAGTGTGGCGGGGCGGGGGGCGGGGGCGCGGTGCCGAGTGGTCCACGGCTGCTGACGTCATGCAGACGGGCGCAGGACCGAGACCACTGCACCGCAGCGGAGAGTCCTGGCGAGCGCTCGCACCCAACGCCGCATCCACAGGGCCCGGCGGAGCCCCGTCGGGGGTGCTGCCCTCGTGTTGATGTCGCAGATGGGGGCGCAGGGACCCACAGAGCAGTGATGGACACTATTTTGGGTGCTGATCTATAACCTCCAACTGAATGCAACGGTCACCCCGTTAGAACAGATAGGTGTGCATTGCTCGCCCTCAGTTAGTGACAACGCCCTGTCACGGGAGGCAGGCCAGCTTTTAAGCAAAAGGACAATGACGACCCCATGTTTGAGAGCTTAGTGTATAAACTGGAAACACTGTCTGCTGCAGAGCGGTTGCCCCCTGAGGCCAGAAGGCGACCCTCTGGGCTGCCCGTTGGTTGCTCTGGTGAAGAAGCGGATGCTAGTTTGGGTAGACCTGTCTCGTTCTTCTAGACCTTCGCCTGTACTCACTTCTTGCGAAGGACCGGAGCAACGTGGGCGTTTTAAGGGCGGCCGTGGGGGAGGCCTTCGTCTTCCCTCGCCGGCACGGTGGTCCTCAGACGCCTTGTGTGACGCCCACGGCCCTGTGCGCGTGTGGCCGGGCTGAAGCCCGTCTGGTTCCTTCCCTGCTCTTGAACCTCACTTGTGTCCTAACCTCCTCGTTTTGCAGAAAGCAAGAGAGACATTCTCTTCCTCTTTGACGGCTCGGCCAATGTTGTGGGCCAGTTGCAACCCGTCCGTGACTTTCTCTACAAGATAATTGACGAGCTCGACGTGAGGCCGGAGGGGACCCGAGTGGCCATGGCTCAGTACAGCGACGATGTCAGGATAGAGTCTCGTTTCGATGAGCATCAGAATAAGGCCGAACTCCTGAATCTGGTGAAGAGGATGAAGCTCAAGACCGGCAGGCCCCTCAACGTGGGCTACGCCCTGGACTACGCGAACAGATACATCTTCGTGGAGTCCGCTGGGAGCCGGATCGAGGAGGGCGTGCCTCAGCTCCTGGTGCTGCTGGTGGCTGGAAAGTCGTCCGATCACGTGGAAGAGGCAGCACGGGTCCTGAAAGGGAGGGGGGTGGTGATTTTCGTGTTACAGGCCAAGAATGCGGACCCTGCCCAGCTGGAGCTCATAGTGCCATCCCCCGCCTTTATCCTGGCTGCCGAGTCCCTGCCCAAGATTGGCAGCCTTCAGCCCCAGGTGGTGAATCTCTTAGAAGCAGTGACGATCCAGCTGCCAGCACCAGGTATGTATGGCACAGAGATTCCGGCTGCTTCTGCAGCTCAGTTCTGCGGTGTGGGCGTGATGGTGGGTGGCCGGCTGCAGGCCATCAGAGGGAAGCCCCGTGGGGCGGCTGGGGAAGGTGGAAAAGTAACAGGCGGTTTCTGCAGGAACAATGAAATAGGGCTTTTCTGTCCCACTTGGACTCTCTGGCTGCTCTTTGAGGCAAAACAGGAGCGGTTATTTTTAGGGACAGTAGAGTCTTTCACAATAAGATGCACGCTAAAGATTTAGACATATTTGTGGTTAGAGATCCTTTGAAGAAAGGCGATTTTACTATATGCATAATAAAAGCCACATGGCACGGTTACATTGTAGCTAAAGGACTCTTCATCTTCCTACTCCCCGGCGTCCTAGTTTAAGGGTGTGCCGCCGAGTTCGAATTCCTTCACTCCATTCATTAGAAGCGCACAGCGTGACGAGAGGCGGACACATTCCCGCCACAGACACCGCAGGAAACATTTTTCACCGACAGTCCCATGCCTTTGCGTTTAACCCCATTCCAGCTGCTGATACCAATGCAGTGAACAGGGTCATTCATTTCATGAGTGATCCTTTCGAGGGGACCCCGGGGATCGGGCGTTGGTGACTGTGGGGCCCACGCACTGTTGGTGTGGGGCTGTGACCCAGACGTCTGGGTAGCATTTCCCCGCTTGGATCCCAGGCGACTTGCAGCGAATTATCTGCAACCGCCCACCTACATCGAGGCAACGGTCCCAGTCTCCCAGTCCCACGGGCTGTGCCCGCCCTCTTTCCCAAGCCCCTGGAGTGTCTTCCGGAGCGGAGCATGCCTTTGGACGTGAGCAGTGCTGCCCGGGCATGGGGCAGTTCTAAAATGGAAATGCTACCTACATATCACGGTGCAAACCCTCCCGCCTCCTGCAGGGCTGCTGACACAAATTGCCACAAATTGGGTGGCTTTAAATAAAAGGGAATTCATTATCTCATGGTTGTAGGGGTCAGAAATGCACACCCGGGTCCCGGGGCCAAAGTCAGGGTGTCCAGTAAGACTGCATTCCTCCTGGAGGTCCTGCTGGATTGCCCCTTTCCCCGCCTTCTCAGTGTCCCGAGCAGCCTGCAGCCTTTGGCCAGCGGCCCCTTCCTCCACCTTCAAGGAAGCAACCTAGTATCTCCTCGCTTCCGGGCTCCCACCCTCCTCTCTTCTCCCTCTAGCCTGATCCCCCTGTCTCCCTCTTATAAGGACGTCCCCAACCTCACGTTCTGCTCTGGGGGTTCAAAACCAGACATTTCAGCCCGCCACCAAGTGACACAAAACTGCCCCTCCGGTGTCCTGTTTGAGTCACATGGCTGTCTTCCTCCAGTTCCAGAGGCGAAGGACGTGGTGTTCCTGCTCGATGGCTCGGATGGGGTCCGGAGCGGCTTCTCTCTGCTGAAAGATTTGGTCCAGAGGGTGGTGGAGAGCCTGGACGTGGGCCCCGACCGTGTCCGCGTGGCCGTGGTGCAGTACAGTGACCGCACCAGGCCCGAGTTCTACCTGAACTCCTACATGGACCGGCAGAGCGTGGTCAGCGCCGTCCGCAGCCTGGCCCTGCTGGGGGGGCCGGCCCCCAACACCGGGGCCGCCCTAGACTTCGTCCTGAGGAATATCCTGATCAGCTCGGCTGGAAGCAGGATGGAAGAAGGCGTCCCCCAGCTCCTGATCGTCCTCACGGCCGACAGGTCCGGGGACGACGTGCGCGGCCCCTCCGAGTTCCTGAAGAGGGCTGGGGCGGTGCCCGTCGGCATCGGCATCGGCAACGCCGACCTCACGGAGATGCGGACCATCTCCTACGTCCCCGACTTTGCCGTGACCGTCCCCGCCTTCACGGAGCTGAGGAACGTACAGCAGCACGTCTACGGGAAGGTCCAGCTCAGCAGACAAGAGCTAAACCGGCTGCAGCCGACTTACGTTCCTCCACCGGTGCCAGGTGAGGCCAGGTGACCCTTCCTTAAAGCAACTGGGGGCATTTTGCTGGGACTGTGGGCGACAAAGTGTTCTCAGTGTGTGTCCCCTGCCACACAGGGTGTGAACTGGAATTCCAGGAAGGGGCGGAGTCACATGCGTTTGGTCTCGGGGGCCGAGAGGCTTGGGAAGGTGCTAAGGTTTACGTTTTGGCCAAATTAAAGTCGGACAGAAGGGCGTGTGCCTCGCCCGTGGTGCAGGCTGCCCTGGTCCTGCAGGAAGGCTTTCGTGTGGGCGCCCACTGGGCGGGGCTGTCTCCTCGACAACAGTGGTTTGGGGCCCTTCTCAGCTGTCCCCAGAAGGTCCGGCTGGCAGCCTTCCGGGACCAGGGCCCGGGTCGGACCCCAGGCGTGGTGTCAAGCTGGAGCACAGTCTCTGAAATACTGGGTTTTCCAGAGCTGGAGTGTGAAGACAGCTTTTGAATTTGCTTGATGCTGAAAAAAGTGTCTTAACCGGCAGGAAGGCTGCCTGGCCGGCTCTGTGGCCGAAGTGTATCCCATACCCTCCTTCCCGTCCGCTTCCCCAGGCCTGGTGACAACGCACTGGCAGGTGGTGGGAGCCCGGCCCACCGGGAAGGAAGGGGCCGGGTGGGGACGGTCACAACGGGGACGAGGCAGCTGCGTCTTCTCCTTGTGGCTCACGTTCTCCAGAACACCATCTGCAGGCTCCCAGAGTGGAGCAGGGGGAGGGAGGGAGGAGAAAAAGCAAGGGAGAAGAGTCCAATGCGGGACACAGAGCCCCTGGGAGAGTGAGGGAGGTGAGGGGGCAGCCTGCCAACCCCCCGCCCCCGGCTTCCGGGGGAAGTTCCAAAAAGGGCTTGTCATCGAATGCACGTGGGGAGCAGTGAGACACACAAAGGGAAAGAGGTGCCCGCTCGCTTTGCGGACCCCCAGCCCGGTGGGCGGCAGTGTTTGCCAACTCCCTTCCCGCAGGGGCCCTCTCACGCCCTGCGGCTGCGCGGCCAGCCTCCTGAGCACGCCCTTGCGAAACGCCCTCTCGGCGAACCTGCCGCTGCTTTACCTGAAGCACAAGCCTGTACTCCTACTGTTCACACCCCACCCTGCTTCTGCTCGGCCCGCCCTCTCAGCCGACTCTGAGGTGCTTGCTTCTGTGGAATCCCATTTCCCTGGCCAGTGTCAGGGAATTGGAGAAGAGCTTCCGGAAGCACCACGTGGTTTCTCCTAGCACCGGAGTCCTTGCCCCCGCTTCGCCCCCTCCCCCGTGACTGTGGCCACCCCTGTCTGCTCCCAGGCTTCCCTCACACCTACGCAGGGGTATCCTCGCTCTGGATCGCCCGTTCTTCCCATGCATGGGGAGGACGATGTTCTCCTCACTGCAAACGCATTGCTTTCTTTCTGGCTTAGACACTCCCTCCCAATGCCCCGTGTCCCCTCCGGCGGCACCTGGGCCCCCATTCAGATCCCACACCCTCCACATCTCTGCTCTGAACCGCCCAGGCTGTCCCCTCTGTCCCCCCCCATGCCGCTGCACACAGAGGGCTCCTCCCGAGGGCCCCCCATCTGACCAAACCCAGCAGTCGGTCCTCAGGTGCTTTCTGGCTTGACCCACAAGCAGCATCTGTCACAGCTGAGGTCCCCTCCCTCCCGAACACCATCCCCACGCCATCTGTACGTGGCTCTGTGTGGCCAGTCTCTACCTCCCGCACAGTGACCCTTCCTCAGCCTTGCCGGTTCCTCTCTTCTCTCCGACTTGTAATCGCTCGGCTGGGATGCAGGTGTTTCAACCAAAATCGTCAGAATCAGGACACTTTGCCTGTTACGTGGTGGTTCCATGACAGGCCGGGAGGTGGTTGGCTCATGCTAAGAATCAGGTGCCAGTGAAAGCGAAACTCACTGCCGATTTCGTCGGGTTCCCAGGTGCTGGCAGCAAGAAGGACGTGGTCTTTCTCATTGACGGGTCCCTGCGCGCCGGCCCCGAGTTTCAGTACATCCGCACGCTCATCGAGAGGCTGGTGGACTCGCTGGACGTGGGCTTTGACGCCACCAGGGTGGCGGTCGTCCAGTTCGGCGAGAAGCCCAGCATGGAGTTCCCGCTCAACGCCTACTCCAGCAGGGAGGAGGTGCAGAACGCGGTTCGGCAGCTGCAGCCCACGGGCGGGAGGCAGGTCAACATCGGCAGCGCCCTGGAGTTTGTGTCCAGGAATATCTTCAAGAGGCCCCTGGGAAGCCGGATCGAAGAGGGTGTCCCTCAGTTCCTGGTCCTCATCTCGTCCGGGAAATCCGGGGACGAGGTGGACGACTCCGTAGCAGAGCTCAAGGGCTCCGGCGTGGCGCCCCTCACCGTGGCCCGGAACATGGACCCGGAGGAGCTGGTGAAGCTCTCCCTGAGCCCCGAGTACGTGTTCTCGGTGAGCACCTTCCGGGAGCTGCCCCGCCTGGAGCAGAAGCTGCTCACCCCCATCACGACCCTGACCTCCCAGCAGATACAGCAGCTGCTGGCCAGAAATGTCTATCCTCCGCCAGGTGAGCGGGGTGCTTGCTGTGGCTGTTTCGGGGGTGGGGGTGGGGGCGCGGTGTTGATCACCAAAAAGGAGCAGGCTCAAAGACCCACGGTGCTCACGGCGAGTGCCACGAGGTCACAGGTGCACCAGGTGGGCCTCTCGCTCGGTGCAGGTGGGAGGTGAGCCGTGGGATGCCGCCGTGCTAGGGAGGGCTTCTGCTAGGACCTGAGCTGGTGGCAGGTGAGTCGGCGGAAGGCTCAAGGAAATGGGCCTGGGCCGGGATAAGATGCAGTCGAGAAAGGGAAGTAACCCGGATGACCGGGTGCCTTGCTGAATCTCAGGGCTGCAGCTGCCAGGGGTGTAGAAGCCCCGGTCGATCCTCTCAGCCAGGAGAGAGGGTCGTTTAGTTATTTTAGTCTTCTTTTCATCAGCGTCCACACCTGGTGATGGCCGCGTGACCTCATTTTTTGTCTTAGTGCGTCCTGGTCACCCTGAGGCTTTTCCCGACATGCCTGTCTCCCTGCGGTCCTTGCGTCCTGCAGGAGACCCCGGGGCCCACTGCACAAGCGGGGCAGCGTCTCTCTTTCTCAGGGTCAATGGCTCAGGGGCGGGACTGGCCCAGCGTTGGCTGTGCTGTTTCCACCACCGGTAGCCCGGTGACTCCTGAGGCAAAAGACAGGCCGGATTTGACAAGTGGGAACCTTTGAGCCATTTAATACATGGCATCTAAAAAAATGCCTAGAATTCTAACTAAGAGGAAAGCAGGACTTTCGGACTAATTTTTTTAGGTAGAAAATGGACTCATGTAAAGATCTAGGAGAAGTAACATTGAAAGTAAAAGCTTTGTGTGGATGCTGGAGGTACGTGAGCCAAAGGCACCCGCTGACGGTAACACCGGGGGAGCTGCAGCGACCCTTTGGGAGACAGCGGGTGTCGTCTGGGCGGCTAGCAGCTAAGGAGAGGACCTTTGACCTCAGCGGGCCCCCTCTTCTTGTGCCACAGGGATGGTGTCTGGGACCTCCACGCCCTCTGGTCGGGGCCGTGCACAGTTCTGTAGGTTATGGCTCCCAGGACTTGTTTCTAAATATCACTTTGATTTTTCAAATCAGTTGTAACCTGGACCACAAAGCCGAAATTAAAATTGAGTAAAGCCAGAAAATGTTGGAGAACTTAAAATATTTCAAGAAGTGGCTACCATTTGGGTGCAAAAGGCCCAATTTTAATGATTATTAAAAAAAAAAAACCCAAGCTATAAACACATGTGACTCAGGTTATAGTTTTAATCTCACTGCTGGGGCGCAATGCACCACAGAACCCAGAACAAAACTCCAAGAGCAGACACAGAAGCAGACGACCGCCTGCCACGTGCCGCTGAGCCTCCTCCTTTCCCTTTGCCCACAGCTCTTGAGAGCGATGCGGCCGACGTCGTCTTCCTCGTCGACAGCTCGGACGGCGTGAGGCCTGAAGGCATCGCGCACATCCGGGACTTCATCATGAAGATCGTCCGAAGACTCAACGTGGGCCCCAACAAAGTGAGGATCGGGCTCGTGCAGTTCAGCAATGAGGTCTTCCCCGAGTTCTACCTGAAGACCCACAAGTCCCCAGCCGCCGTGATCAGCGCCATACGCCGCCTGGGGTTCCGAGGGGGGTCTCCGCTCAACACCGGCAAAGCTCTGGAATTCGTGGCAAGAAATCTCTTTGTCAAGTCTGCTGGGAGCCGGATAGAAGATGGGGTGCCCCAACACCTGGTTCTGCTGCTGGGGGGCAAATCCCAGGATGACGTTTCCAGGTTTTCCCAGGTGATACGCTCCTCGGGGATTGTGAGTTTAGGGGTAGGGAGCCGAAATGTCGACAGAACGGAGCTGCAGACCATCACCGACAACCCCAGGCTGGTCTTCATAGTGCAAGAGTTCAAAGACCTCCCCAACCTGGAAGACAGGATCATGAGCGCGGTCGGGCCCTCTGGGGTCACACCACCACCTCCGGGAGCGCCGGTGACTGCCCCGCCTCAGACAGGTATGAGCGGTGGGATCCGCGACTATGGGCTGGGATGTCAATTTCCTTTTCAACTGAAAAATGTCGTTAGCATTCATTTCAATGATTTTCACCTCATAGGGTTGTTTCTCCACATAATGTTAGACATTAAACACTGGAATAATAATGTAGTTGAAATTGCAGAAGGAAACATGCCCCAGAAAGCAAAGGGTCACTGATCCCCCCCATGAGACGTCCAGGAGCTTCTCCGAGGTCCATGTAGCTGAGAGGCTCCCGAAGGTGCACTGAAGGGTGATCATCGGTGTTGGCCCTCGGAACAGGACGGCCTCATGGAAGCTGGCCAGCCCATGACCCTCTCTGTGCTGGTCTGGACTGCTTGGTGGAGTTAGGAAATGACCCCAAATGCCACTGATTTTCAGCAGTGTCCCACAAAGCTCTCAGCATGATGGCAGGCAACCCTCCCAAGGCGTGTGGGGTCTGCTTCCCGTTTTTCGACCGGTTCCTGCCAGCCTTCCCTTGCTCTGCCTCTGGCACATGTTCCCAATTCTTGCCAGATGACATCCTTCCTTTGGACCAGAGGAAGGTGTTTGGTGGCATTTCCTAAAACACCCGAAGTCAGGGGACCCACGGCAGAATACCATTTTGGGTGGCATGGCCGGGGCTCAGTTTCGCTGAGTTCCCGTGCTTCCTTTCCCTTTCGTTTCAATGATGTATCATTTATCTCGTGTTTAGCATCATGGCTTGAGGGCTGTGAACTCGGAGAGCATGGAGGCGTGGCATGCAGCCACGTGTTCTCTGTGAATCGGGGACGGGGCTGCCTCATTTCGGTTGTTTTCATTTGTGTTCTGTGTGTCGACCGCGGCCGTGGAAACCAACCGTGTCCTCCTTTTTGTTCCGGTCACTTCCAGAAAGCAAGAACGCGGACCTCGTGTTCCTGCTGGACGGCTCCATCAACTTCCAGAAGAGCGGCTTCCAGGAAGTGCTGCACTTCGTGTCTGACATCGTGGACACGGTGTCCGGGCCGGACGACTCCATCCAGGTGGGGCTGGTCCAGTACAACTCCGACCCCACCGACGAGTTCTTCCTGAAGGACTTCTCCACCAAGCAGCAGATCATCGACGCCATCAACAAAGTGGTCTACAAAGGGGGGCGGCACGCCAACACCAAGGTGGCCATGGATCACCTGCGGCTGCACCACTTCGTGCCGGAGGCGGGCAGCCGCCTGGACCAGCAGGTCTACCAGGTCGCCTTCGTGATCGCCGGAGGGAAGTCCGTGGAGGACGCGCAGGAGGCCAGCCTGGCGCTCACCCAGAGAGGCGTCAAGGTGTTCGCGGTGGGCTTGGGGAACGCTGACTCCGAGGAGCTCGGGAAGATCGCGTCCAACAGCGCCATGGCCTTCCGTGTGGGGAGCATCCAGGAGCTGTCGGAGCTGAAGGAGCAAGTGCTGGAAACCCTGGACGCCGCCATGCAGAAGAACCTGTGTCCGGGGCAGACGGACGTGGCCAAAGGTAGCCGCCTCCCCGGGCCCGCTTGCTGCCCCGTCGCCTTGCTGTGCTGGGCTCACTCAGTTGCCTAGATTTGTCTTGACCCCAGGGCTGGCCCAGGGGCTCCTTAAGCATCGGCTTCCTTCGGGCATTTGTGGACTCCTGTCCGTCCCCCTGGGTTGAGTCCGGGTGGTCACCTCGCCCGCTGTGGGGTGTTCTTCCAGTACAAGAGGGAGGCCTGTGTTTCTTGCTTTTGTAAGACTTACTTCCTCTCCCTGTTCTTTAGTCCCCCAATAATTCCGACTATTGACCCCCATTTCTGAACATAGATTTATTAGATCCCTGATAGGAGATCAGAGTATCTGAGCTCTCAGGTGCATTTAGTTTAAAGCACGAACTTGGGAGGCACCTAACTAGCACCTGAACACCGTGCCAGCGTAGACGAACATCATGAGAAGCACGCACGGTCCGCGCTGGGGAGACGGGCGGGTGGGCTGCTGCTCGGAGTTCATCCGCGGGGGCGCTCACCTCGCCCTCTGCACAGCCCCCTGACCGCCGGGCTGCCCCGGGCTGAACCCCTCTTAGGGCTCACCGCCTGCTTCCCCCCCACAGCCTGTAACCTGGATGTGGTTCTGGGGTTCGATGGCTCAAGAGATCAGAATGTCTTTGTGGCTCAGAAGGGCCTGGAGTCGAAGGTGGATGCCGTCTTGAATCGACTCAGCCAGATGCAAAGACTCAGCTGCAGCGGCGGCCAGAGGCCCCTCGTGCGGGTGTCCGTGGTGGGCAATACGCCCTCGGGCCCCGTGGAGGCCTTCGACTTTGTCGAGTACCAGCCGGAGCTGCTCGAGAAGTTCCGGAACATGCGCAGCCAGCACCCCTACGTCCTCACGGCGGACACGCTGAAGGCCTACCAGAGCAAGTTCCGGCAGGCCTCGCCGGACAGCGTGAAGGTGAGTGGGGCCTGCCCCTGGCCACCAGGAAGCCCGCGGTGTCCCGTCAACGCCATTCACGTCCCGTGGCCTTGGAAGTGCCTGTGGTGCGGGTCATTCACTCAGTTGGTCATCGTGTTCCGAAGGGCAGTGTCTCCCTGGGTTGGCTCAAACTCTCTACGAAAACTGCACGGCAGCCACGAGCCAGGGACACGGGGCCGTGGTGCCCGACCTCGGCCGGCGGTTTCCTCAGCTGCAAGCAGAGGGGTTCGAATGGCGCGCGGAGCTCCCTCGAAACGTCCGGGACGTTTCTTTTCCGTTTCGGCCGCAGTTTGACTTGTCTTCTCTTTTCAGGTGGTCATCCATTTTACTGACGGGGTGGATGGAGATCTGGCTGCTTTACAAAAGGCTTCGGAGGAACTCCGACGAGAAGGTAGGTTCCGGGGCTTTCTAAACACGGGACGGAGCCGTGGGGGAGGCAAACCTGCGGCTCCGCTGGAGAGAAAGGAGCCGCCAACAGGTCCCCGCGCCGCCCTCTTCCTGGGCATCTGGGCTCCCTGCCGCCCACCCGTGGCAAGGGGATGGGGCAGCAGGGAGCCACCTGCACCCCAGACCGAGTCCTGGCACAGGCCCCGCCGTCTCAGACCCACCCAAATGGCACGACATCAGGAAGCATGGCACTTTTTGCAAGAGGATGGGCTCGATCCACTTATAAGTGACATCACATAAACTAGGAATTAATTTCGCAGCAAAAAATATTGCTGTCTTTTCATTAGCCCAGCTCAAGAAGACAACGACATCAAAGAAACATAAACTTCAATGTAACGTAAATAAAAGCATGCTTTCCAAGTTCAAGGCGACCGACCGGAGGAGCCGTGGTGCCTGCTGTCAGACGTGACAGCTGCCTGCCCACGGCTCTGGACTCCGGTGGCTCTGGCCGCCAGAGCGCGGCACCAGCGCCGGAGGGTCGACTCGAGTGTGGGGAAGCGCTCAGTTGCCACGAGAACATTCTGTTTGTTGCTTGTTTCCCCGAGCAGGGGGGCTGAGATTGCTCTCGCCTGATTGTGAGGGTGTGGTGTTTCACTCCTTTCCCCGGTGAGCCTGGGTCGGGTGGGACCAGCCAGGGAATTCATGTGTGAGGACACTTCGCGGCGTCACTTCCTGCACCCGTATTAAGCAGCTTAGTCACTGACACGTCTGAGACCACTGCTCGTCGGGGCTTGACGTGGCAGTATTTCAGCGCCACACAGGGGCTCACGGGCTTGTGCGCACGTGTCTCCGGGAAGGGCCGAAGGATACACTGACGTTGTCTTTAAGATGAGAGACACCGGGGCTCTCCAGCGCCCCAGGGAGCCTTAGAAACGTGCCGTCCTTGCAGGTGTCCACGCGCTGATCTTGGTGGGCCTCGAACGCGTCGCCGACCTGGAGCAGCTGATGCAGCTGGAATTCGGGCGAGGGTTCATGTACAACAGGCCCCTGAGGCTCAACTTGCTGGACCTGGACTACGAGCTCGCGGAGCAGCTAGTGCGTATTATGTGCCTCCACACACCACCCACAGTGTTTGGTTTCTCAAGGTAAAGAAGTCAGGCCTTGGCTGGTGTGGCTCAGTGGACTGAGCATGGGCCCGCGAACCAAAGGGTCACCGGTTCGATTCCCAGTCAAGGTACATGCCTGGGTTGCAGGGCAGGTCCCCAGTAGGGGGCATGAGAGAGGCACCCACACATTGATGTTTCTCTCTTGCTCTCTCTTTCTCTCTCCCTTCCCCTCTATCTAAAAATAAATAAATAAAACCTTTAAAAATGTATCATGAAATCAGTGATCACCTGATCACGAGGAGATCCAGAGTGAGGGAGGCAGCGAGCTGGGACGCGCGCCCCGGGACGTGCTGATGTTGTGGCCCCAGTGTCCCCTCTGCTCCCTTCGATGGCGGTCTCTTCATTCGTAAGATTGCTGAGAAGGCAAACCATGGAGACCGGCCATTTTGCGCGTTAGGTTTTGCTCTTTGGAGCTTAAAAGTACATAAAAGTATGCTTCATGTTCGAAACTTGAGTATCTGTGTTGGAAAGTTCTATAAATAAGGCCCAGCCTGAGGGGACATTGTGAAGAAGGTTTATTTTACGTTGTTCTTGGTCTCCTGTTGGTGACTGCCCCCCAGCCCCAGCCCCCGACGGCGAAGCCAGTCTCTGAGCGAATGCCACGCCGGGGTGACTTCCGCTCTCACCGCGGGGTCCGCACAGCACGGGCCTCGCCCTTCGGGGCCCACCGGCGCTGTTTTGGCGGGCTTACTGAGACTCGGGCGATCTGCTCCACCTTGGCAGGACAACGTCGCGGAGAAAGCGTGCTGCGGGGTGCCCTGCAAGTGCTCCGGACAGAGGGGAGACCACGGACCCCTCGGCAGCATCGGGCCGAAGGTACGGCGGCCTCGCCCTTTTCTTACGCCCGACGCGCGATTCCCGGAGTCGGTCATCGCCTTGGCTGGGGATGGAGCAGGGGAGGTTGTAGGACAGAGGATCGGAGGGTTGGACACGGGTCCGAATGTCTGCTCCCTTCCCGCAGTCCCTGGGGCGAGGGGGTCTCGCTGTTCCCCGACCCGTGGATTCCGTGTGTTACAAAACCCCTCCGGAGCCCTGTGGACTTACCCAGGAGACCGTGTGCTTTGTTTCAGGGCATTTCTGGAGAAGACGGCTACCGAGGTTACCCCGGTGACGAGGGCGGACCCGTAAGTGAAGTTGCTTATTCCTGAAATTGTCGTTCCCTCCTCGTTCTGTGCCAGGACTGAATGGTGGGGTTCCCAGTCCATTCCATTTCTGGGGCCTCGCTTGCCGGGAAACATTGATGGGTAACTTCTCAGCAGCTTTGTCGGATTGCTGCACGGTGGACGGTGGTGGGGCTCTCCCTCCCTCCGTGTCTCAGGGAGGCCCCCCCCCCCGGTCCCCGTGTCTGATACCCCCGGGGTGGCTGCTTCCGGCTCTGCTCTGTCAGATCCCCAAGCAGAGATGGGAGTTGGTGGGGGCGGGGTGCCGGGGCCCCAATCAGGCTGTGATCAGGTCATGCCCATCAGGGGAAGTCTCCCAGGGAAGGTTTGGATGGTCAAGAGCCTTGGGGTCCAGTTGAGGGTGGGCAGAGCCTTCCGGAAGCAGTCCTAGGGACAGACGTGGCCGGAGAAGCTTTTAGACACTAGAAGAAGGCTTGGCCGCGGGATTCAGGGGCCCCTGGGGGAGCAGGCGAGGCCGCAGGCCCTCAGCCTCTTTGGAGAGCTAGGGATGTGGGACCACGCAGAGGAGTGGTCAGGCCGAGCGTTCCCCATGGGGGCCCGCCCACCTGGGCCCCGCCCCGCGTGGCGCCCTCTATGCCGCAGATCTTCCCGGCGCCCTGCCTCCGGGACACTGTGCCCTGGGCTGGGGGGGGGGCAGGGATGCTGGGGTCCCGTCGGCTCAGTCGGCTGCCCTGGCAGTAAAACCGGCTTCCTAAGGTGCGCCTCTCACAGAGCCGCGGACCCCACGGGGACGGAGGACCAGGAGTCCCACCTTGCGAAACGGCTTTGTCTCCCTGACAGGGTGAGCGGGGCCCTCCCGGCGTGAACGGCACCCAAGGCTTCCAGGGCTGCCCCGGCCAGAGAGGAATGAAGGTACCGTGTGGGGACCGCCACGTGCGGCAGGGCGACAGCACCGGGCGGCGGGCCACGGGGGCAGCGGCACATGCAGAAGCGACAGTTCCTCCTCGCGTGTCCTGGGGGAGGATGGTGGGGGGACCCTGCTGGGAGGGTGGCCACGGCCGGGGGTCCAGGAGCGCAGGTCGTGCTGGGAAGGGAGCCTGAGAGGCAGAAATAGTTTCCTGTGGAAACAGGGAGCCTCCGGGAGCCCGTCTCGAGGACAGACAGGTGTGGGGCAGGGCAGACGGAAGGCTAGCGCCCTGGCTTCAGCCTGGGACCCCGAGAGGAGCCAGGGAGGTGGGGACACCCGGGGGAGGCAGAGACTGCTGCACCCGCTGGTCCTCTGCAGGAAATACTTGGATTTAAGGGCTGTCTCCTCTGCTGGCTGAAGCTTGAGAGCAGGGGCTGAAGGCAGGGCCACCGTCTGCCTGTCACAGGGGGACCTTGGCGCCCTGACCCTGGCTTTCAGGCCCCCCTCCCAGGAAGCCAAAACCACCCAAGGGCTCAGGCCCAGGAGCATTAGCTGTGTCACCTCCCTGTGATGGCGAGCCAGCAATCCAAACAAATGCATCTCTAACAGTGAATTCTCAGCCGCCGCGGCTTTCAGCGGGCTGCGGGGCAGCCCCGTGCCGCAGCTGAGGGTCTGGCTGCCAGGACGGAGGTAATGTTCCCTTTTCCCTTCCTTTCCAGGGCTCTCGCGGGTTCCCAGGAGAGAAGGTACTGAGCTTGGTTTTCTTTTCCCATTGAAACTGGCATGGAGTTTCTCACTGCGCCTTTGCCCGAAGGACCCTGACACTCACCCCTGTGTCTTGTCCCCTCACAGGGCGAATTAGGGGAAATCGGGCTTGACGGTCTCAACGGCGAGGACGTGAGTAAACTCGTGCACTGAGTCCCGGCCGCCTTGGTCCCGAAGATTCCCGGGACCGGCACTCAGTCTTCGGAGGCGGCTGTGCCCGGAATGACATCTCATCCTTGTCTTTGGCAGGGAGACAAGGGGTTGCCTGGTCTTTCCGGAGAGGCCGGGAGTCCCGGGAGACGGGTAGGTGCCCGTGTGCGTCTGCTGTGATGGCAAACCCGCCCCCGGTTCCTCTCGGAACCGCTACTTCTTTCACTCATGTGTGTTAGCGCCACTTCCTCCAAGCAGCCTTCCCTGACCTGCTCTGGGGGTGCCCCCTGGGCGTCCCCTACATCCAACGGCAGCTGAGGCAGGTGACATTGTAGGGTCTTGTTGGAGACTGCGTCCCATAGTGCAGGGACTGAGTTTGTTCTATTGTAAATAAATTGCCGAGTCCGCACAGAGTAGCCCCGGGAAATATCCGCCGGCTACCTGAATAGGGCAGGAAGTCATTTTGTCTTCACGGCAAGCAAGTAAATGCTTCACGTTGGTCTGTTTAGGTTTATGAACTGAAGAACGTGATTCTAAGGGTGAAACAAAAAAATTACAATTCTCGTTAACGTTTTGCCTCCACTGGCATCTTTTCGCTCAGGGTGACAAAGGGCCCAGAGGAGACAAAGGAGGCAGAGGCGACACTGGCATTCGAGGTGACCCGGTAAGGAGGGTTCCTCACGGGCACCCTGAGGCCCCCGTCTGCGGGAGGAGAGGGTTGAAAGGGAGGACTTTACCTTCGATGTGGCTTTAAAGCGTGTTGATAAAGTACGTGGCTTATCTGTGTGCATGTGTTTTGGGGTGGGTGGCCCTGTGTTGGCTGCCTAGCTGTAGGGAAAGGGGTTTGCAAGCCCTGTCCTACGGAGACCTGAGAAGTTTCTGTAAAATGCTGTCTCCGGGCGCTTTAACCCAGCAGGATGGGGTGGTCAGGAAAAATATCCGTGAGGACGTGGACACCAGGCTCTGCGGCCTGTCCCTCCAGACACACCCCCTGCAGATGGCATCCACCCCCTTCGCTGCACCTGACCGTGGGGTGCTCAAAAGTCCTTAGCCCCAGGGAGGATGGTGCCTGGGTCCCCTCTTGCCTCGTCCTGGCCCGGAGGACCAGGGGCTGGCCGGGTGACGGTCATTTTCTCACAGGCTTTGTGGAGCCAGAGGCAAGACAAGCTGCAGACACTTTCCTGTCCCTGAAACAAACGTCAGTGTTCTTCCCCTGCCCGGGGGGCTCATTCCCCTGACCTGTGTCGTTTTCAGGGTGACTCGGGACGGGACAGCCAGCAGAAAGGACTTGCAGGGGAAACCGGGGACATCGGGCCCATGGTATGATGCTCCTGGTTCCTATGCTCCCTGTGTGGGGAGGGCCAAGGAGACAAAACTCCCACCGGCTTGTCCCCAGCCCTGAGGCTGTGGAAGTGAGAGGTCGGACAAAGGCAGAGAGTCCCCTGAATCCGAGGGTTTGTCCCCGTGCAGGAGTCTCTGCCGGGGAACAGAAACAGCCCTTCCCAGGGGGGCTTCTCCTTGGCGGAACTGGGGCTCCTTAGACATTTTTGGACAGTGCCTGTGAAGTCAAGGCTGGCGTGCGTGGGATGGCACCCCAGCCGGATGCACCCCCACGGTGCCTGGCCACCCTGGGTGTCCATCCCACACCCCTCGGTGTCTTGGGCGATATCGCTGGGTTAGACGTTCTTCTCTGCAGCTGAGAATCTCACGCTGATTTTCTCTCCCGCACCAGGGTCTCCCTGGGAGAGATGGGGTGCCTGGCAGCCCTGGGGAGCCTGGGAAGGACGTGAGTACCTCTGGGGGTGGAGGGGCTCCGTGCCATGTTAGCGCCGTGGAAATCCCAAACACGGGGTGGGGCAGAGTTACTCAGCGAGGGAACGTAAGGGAACTTCTGAAATCGTTGTCCCCAGATTTCTCTCGCTTCTTAGGTCTCCGGTTCTTTTCATTTGCTCTGTGTTCTGCCCCAGACTTATTTCCTTGCCCTCCCGAAAATGTGCTGAACCAATGCTTTTCAAAGTCCTATCTTCACTGCTTCTTTGGCCAGGCTTCTTCTCACAAAATATGTAACAAATCCAAATGAAACGAGCGGGGGCGGGGGTCAGTGAGGGAATCGGCAGGAAGGCCGATGGGGTCGCACGTTGTTGGTGGGTCCGTAACCGATCCGTGTTGTGTGCCAGCGGACTGCGGGGGACGCAGGCAATGAAACTAGGTTCCGTTTTTCTAGGGACCGGCATCTGCATGGCTGCTTAGGACAGTTCAGAAATGTCAGCTGCAGAATAGCTCGCTGCGCGTGCAACCTTTGCGTCCGGTTGACGAGTTAGCACCCAGAGCCTAAGGCTTACGGAAGTCACGTGACGGCTTCCAGGGCCTGGGGCGTGTGCGCAGGGCCCGGAGCAGCTGGTCCGAGCCCGGGAAGGAGGGGTCTGGGATTGGCAATCCTCAGGGGCCGTTCAGGATGCTGTGGGTGCCCAGGACAGGTCTCTGCTGAGAAACTGGCTGGGGCTGGGCGGCCGTTTCCCCCGTGACCGCGACATTTTAAGGGGGGTGCCGCCGGATGGTGGGGAGGGAGCCTGCGGACGTGAGGGCTTTTAGAAGAAACGACTCTCCTTCGTAATCAGATGACATGCTGTGGGCATCGTTTTGCTTTTAAAATGCAGAGAAAACTTACTGTTTGAGAATGCCCTCAAAGCGTTGGGCGTTATTTTTGATCAATGCTGCGGCGCCGCGGCATGAAGAAGCGCCGCGGAGGCACTCCACTGTCACGGCGGCCGCAGCACTCAGTCAGTGGGCCCGGCCGGACTTGTTTTCATGAGATGCGGTTGCGCACCGTTCGTTTGGGTTCCACGCACGCGTGGGTTTCAGTTCGATGCAGCCGAGGGCTCCTGCAGCCTCCGTTGCCTCCTTTGCTGCAGGGGGAGGCCCGTGGCATGGCGCCCTCCTTCCCTGGGCCCTCGCTGGGCCAGCTCCCCGCTTCTGCTGGGCTCCCTCACCCCCGCCTCACCCCTGCAGGGCCCCCACAGGCTGCCTCTGGCCCATCGACGCGCGAGTGCCGGTGGCCTCTGGCCACACGGAGGCCGGCCCCTTTGGGAGGGGCCAGCCAGACGGTCACTCTGTGGAGGAGTGACCTGGCCCCGCCCCTCCGCGACTTGTCCATGTGTCGTCCACGGAAGGAGGCCACAGTCTTCCTTTAAAGAAGCTGCCAGTTAGTGAAACAGCAAAGTGGTCACCCCAGGAGGCCCCTGGGCTGGCCTGTTGGGAGTAAGATGGAGGTCCTTGGGTAGATGCAGCGGCGGGCTGGCCCAGTCACCACTGGCTGTGACCGTCCCCAGGATGCCAGCCCCCAGCCTTGCGGAGCTGCACCCAGGTGGTTCCCGCGGCCCCGCCCCCGCCCCTCCCGCTGGAGAGGAAGCGGCGCAGCCTGGGAGCTCGGAGTGACTTACTTGGGGAGCCTCGTCGACGCGAAGGGGGGTCACCTCTGGAGCGCAGCGGATGCTCCCCGGACTGAGGATGTGTTGCGTTTGGCAGCCGGAGTCGGGGAGGAGGGTCCCATGCTGCTCCCACCGCTGGGAGAACGGGGGAAGCAGGCGCTGACATCCTCTCCACATTCCTGGGGAACGGCCGCCTGGGAGGCCAGGAGTCGTTGTTGGGCTTGGCAGGTTGGAGCGGCCTCGCAGCTTCCATCTGGGTGACGGGCGGGCGTGTGGAGGTACACGGTCCTGCGACGAGGCAGGAAGGAGGGTGTTGTTCTGTGCGCGTGTCCTCAGGGCTGACGGGGCCTGGCACATGGCGGGTGGCAGGTGAATGTGAGCATCAGGTCACACAGAGTCCCCAGGCTCTGTCCTGCTTCCCCTCACTGTGCGACTTCTTCCGCAGGGCGGCTATGGCCGGAGGGGCCCAGTAGGAGCTAAGGTAAGCCTCGGGGTCTGCGCCTCTTCCCTGTCATCACAGTGTGACGCGCTGTGGGCTCTGAAGGACTGTCCTGTGCCCACTGCCCGCACGCGGAGACCTCCTCTCTCCTTCGCCTTCAAGGCTGGTAGCTCAGTCAGCAGCTACCACCTTTCCCATCTCCTTCAGCTTAGCCCCTTTGAATGGACTTGGGACAGTGATTAACCATGGGGACGGGGAGGGGGTGGGGCGGTAAAGGGAAGAGGATGGAGGGGGCATTTGGGGGCATCCCTTGCCCACGATGTGCCTGCTTCTCTGGTCTTTGGCAAGTCACAGTATCTGGGTGTCTCCGGCTTCTTGCCCGTGAAGTGCAGGTCTGGGTCCCCACACATCCTATTTCCCAAAGCCCCGGTGAGGAAAGGGGGAGGCCAGGGTGGGAGACGATTGTAACAGTGCACAGTGACAGCTAGAGTCAGGTGTGAGGCGTGTCACCCTGGGGCCGCCCGGTCACTGGCTTCCAGCCCCCTCGTAGGGCTGGGGTCACTTCCCAGGCCCCTCATGCGGCGTGACCGGAGCAGAGAGTTGACGCTGGCGTGAACCACCCTGACCCCCCCCCGCCTCTCCCCGCTTCTTTCCAGGGCATCAAAGGTGATCCCGGCCAGCCGGGCTCCCCAGGGGAGCAGGGGACCAGAGGTTCACAGGTCGGTACCCGGCGTGCCTCGCGCCACCTCCCAGAAGTCATTGCGTGTTTTTGAATGAAGGTGACCGTCCGCTTCACAAAACGGAACGCAGGACGCCTCACTGACAGTGAACAGTGTGGGGGCGTTTTGTACGTTCCCAGTGTTGCACGGCCGTCCCCTCGGTCTGGTGTCAAAACATTCTCGTGATCCCCGGGGGAGACCCTGTGCCTGTGATGTCGTCGGTCCTCATGTCCCCCCTCCCCCAGCTCCTGGGGACACTCATTTCCTTCCTGCCTTTATGGATTTGCCTCATTCTGGACAGTTTGTAGAAACGGGGTCACTCGGTAGGTGGCCTGCTGGGTCCGGCTCTTTTCCCTTCATGTCACATTTCCGAGGTGCACCATGTTGTAGAATGAGGCAGGGCACCTCTCCTTTTCGTGGCTGAGTAATATTCCACGGCACGGTGGGCCCCAGCTTCCCGACCTGTTCCTCGGTGGGTGGACACTTGGGTCGTACCTGCCTTTTGGAGATTGTGGCCATTGCTGCTGGGGACATCATGGACACGTGTGTGTTTTTTAAAAGTGACTTCCCCTCCATGGTCCGGGTTGGGCTGCCGTCCCCACAGCGGACACAGGCGTGTGGTCCCCGGGGGGCCCTTTGGCAGCTTGTGGGAGTCTCTGGGCTCCCTCCTGGAGCGCCATCTCGATACCACACTGACCCAGGCCTTTCCCCTCAGGGTATAGCTGGCCCCACGGGTACTCCGGGCCTTAGCGGCGAGCAAGGCATTCCTGGACCCCGGGTGAGTTCCCCTCTTCCCACCCCTCTGCATGGCTACATGGGCCCGAGTGGGCTGAGACTTGTGGTGGGTGTCGCTGAGGACCCACCTTTCCCTAGCCGGGCTCTTCAGTGACACCAACACTGGGTCAGCCTCCGTCCCCGCGGCCGCTTGTGTGAGGACATGAGAGCCCTTCTCCAGCAGCTTCCGGGTGCAGGGCCGTTCCTTCCCAGCACCTGCCAGCTGGGCTCCACCCAGGCCGGCCGGCCGGGCCTCGTCTCCGAGGCCTCCGCGTGGGGCTGAGTGAACCACAGATCCTCTGAAAGTCTCCGATGGTGACGGATTATTTCATCCCCGACCCCTGGGGGTCAGCTCTGAGGTTCGATAGTTTGTGTAAGGACTTCCCCGTCCTCAAGGTCACTTGGAAGATGGTCCTTACACCGGCTGTGACGGCAGGATTCCACACCTCTGGGCTGCGAGTGACAGGGAGCAGACCTGCGTCCCCGCCGAGCTGGGGCCGGGTGTCCCGCACCCCTGCCGGCCCTCGTGTGGGTTGGGATAGGGTGTGGCGCATCCGACACTTGTTTCAGAAAGTGACGCCTGGCAGGGGACTGGCCTGCTGCCGCCTAACGGCACAAACAGGCTTCGCGGTGGCAGCCGGAACCCAGTGAGAGCTGTGGTTCGCTCAGAAAGTCCTCCCCCGGGTGAAACCTGATAAAGACCTGTGTTAAAAGCTTTCTACCCCCCTGGCCCGACATGTAGTTCAGCTCCGATTCACCAAGAACGTAAGATGGAATGGGGAGGAGGCAGAGCAGCCGCCTGGCCTCTACCATATTCGCGGGGCTCATTCCCAGGCCCCACAGGCTGTACCGTGTGTGCGGAACCCAGGTTCCCTCGCTCACCCCGCGGAGCACAGCACACGGGTCCCCACGCCGGCACAGCCAGGTCTCACTGCGGAGGTGTGCACAAGACCCACCTGAAATCTGGGTGTTGTCCTCTAGCTAGTGGCTCAGGGTAGGGAGGCACGCTGGAAACCGCATCGTGCGGTGTCTGTGCGTGCCAGCCTGAGCGTCACGCAGGGACGTGTGGTCGTCCAGGCCACGCACGTTTGCTTTGGGGTCTGCGGCGCCGCACGTGACTCTGAGCCCTGCCGCTCTGCTCCGACCTCCGGGGCATGGAGGGGAAGCGGGGGACAGACGCGGAGGCTTGGAGGGTGGACGCACCATCACTGACGCTGTTCTCCTCTCGTCCCAGGGGAGCGGAGGGCCCCCCGGTTCTCCTGGAGAACGCGGCAGAAACGGTCCCCAGGGAAAAAAGGTTGGTTTTGACAAGGCTGGAGCCTGTTGCCTGAGGCCAGGCCCGGCCAGCCCCTGGTGGCCTCTCCTGCCCCTGCCACCCTGCCCACTGGCTTCGCTGGCACATCCCTTTGCCTCCCTCTGGTCTTTCCCACCCCAGCCTCCCCTGTTGAGAGCCGGCTTGGCCGGTGGGATGCCTGTCCCCGTCCGGCTCATGCTCAGAGGCCTGGCTTTCTGGTAGCCAGGACCCGGCGGCAGCTGCGGCTCATCTGACTGCTCACGCTGTGGCACACGACCACGGCTCCAAGTCTTCGCATCTGTCTGAGCAGGGCGGGGCACCCCGCACAACATCCATGCTGCGCCCTGAACGCGCTGCATTGAACGCCGGCCGGGCACACAGCCCCTCTGCCGGCCACGCCTAGCCGGCCCCCGCGCCCTGACCGTGTTGGGTGCCAGCGGCTTGTCATGCAAATGTTCCCTGACCACCTGCTGTCGATAGGCCTTGAGAAACCCCACAGTTCACCCAGCTGATCTGTAGGACCAGCGTTTTCTCAGTGAAAGGAATGCGTTCCTGGGAACCCAGAATTTTCTCTGGGGTTGGGCTTTCCTGCTGAATTCGGCGCCCGCCGACTCTCTCGGCTTCTTTCCCGCCCCCCGTCTCCCCATCAGGGAGTTCCCATGCCACGTTCATACAAAGAACACACACCAGCCCCCTGGCTTCTCTGCCAGGGCTCCACGCAGGCACCTGCAGTTGAAGAAATCGTTTTTATCGAAATCTAAACGGTGAAGTTGGCGGTGGCGTCACCGAGAATGATAGGGCTTGGAGTCATTTCCAAGCGGTCTCGAGCCTCGGGAGTCTCAGCCTTGTTTCCCGTGCGCAGGGCGAGCCTGGCGAGCCAGGGCCGAAGGGAGGATTCGGCAGCCCGGGGCCCCGCGGGGAGACGGTAAGACTGACACACTCACTGCCTCAGCTGAGACCTCCAGGAAGGGGGGGCGGGTGGGGCCTTGCGCTGGGCCAGCCTTTCTCATGGCAGACGAGGTCCCAGGAGACGACTTATCATCACTTCTCCTGTCCTTGGGGACGTGACCGAAAATAGGGAAACCCACTGCGGTGATCAGCAAATCAATGTCACGCTAAGTTCCGGGTCATGGCGGGGGGCGGTGGGGGGTAGTGGGTAAAGACTTTTGTCTGTGTTTCTGGGGTATGCGAGCACCCTGGCCGCCCACTGAGGCCGGAACCAGGTTGCGTTCCGGTCTGCGAGCGCTTGGTCGACACGACCACACGGGGCTTTTCCGCGAAGAGGCAGGGTCGGGTCTGACGAGCCTCAGTCCAGGTCGACACCGCGTCCTTGCAGGGAGACGTCCCAGGAACAGAAACGATGACCTCAGTAACCGGTGTTTTAAAAACACTGTTGTTTAAAGTCATTTAACTGCTCGCTCACAATAACCCTGTAGGGTGTATTCCTATGTAAGAAAAAAACCTACAAAACGTTGGGAATTTTTAAAAAATAATGTCAGGACACCTAAAAACTATAGAAATTGACCAGCTTGATCTGACTTATGACCCTGGAACTTTTCAATATTTTTCTTGTGCGTGTAACTTCTTTACAGTCAACTGAAGTTTAAAAACGCCCATTTCTATTACTCTTAGTTTCAGGGACAGAGGGGAAAACCGCCAAACTGCCTGATTCTGTTTCCGTAACACCGGGGGCAACTTCTGCCGTTTGACGTGCACTTAAATCCGTACACGAACTAAGTAGCAGGTTGCGTGTTTTAGAGATATTAACGTATACTTCACATAAATCCTTCTGCTTCTTTTGAAGTGACCGTGTCCCATTCTGAAAGCCCCCATGAGGAAGGGACAGGGACAGATCTGAGTGTCCCGGGAGGGGTTATTTTGGACAGTCTGGTGGCCTGGGCTGGGAGGAAGGGACGGGACGCAGGGAGGGGCGTCTGAACACAGACCACTCCGGGTGGCGTGAGCCTGAGTCCATGTTTGTGCTCTGAAGTGGAATCGAAGACTCGCAGATGCACAGGCAAGGTGACCTCCACGGGTCCTCTGAACTCTCAGATTCCCGGGTTCCGGGAGCCGCTCATTCCACCTCCCAGCACCATCTGTACCAACAGCTGGGGGAGGTCTTCGGATTTGCAGTCCGCCAGCACCTTTTGCTGAAGGGGCCTTTCCAGGGCGCCCTCCGACAGACTGGCTTTGTTTGCACGTGGGGGATGGGGGAGGGACGGGACTCTCCTGGAGCTGTACCTGCACCTGGGGACATTGCAGGGACTCCAGGACCCTCTGCCCAGGGCTTTAGACAGAGGTGGGTATGGCGTGCCCCGCACGGCGACCTGCGGTAACCCTGTTTTTCCCCAATCAGGGGGAGGATGGCCGAGATGGGATCGGCAGCGAAGGGCGCAAAGGCAAAAAAGTACGTACTTCTGACAGGTGGTATTTTTGTGGAATCGTTTCTTGATGTTTTATTGTAAGACAGTGAATTTAGATAGATAGGTTTTTTTCCTGCTCGAGAATAATTTATTTTAGACGAACTTAAATTGAGACCAAACGTCAGTCCTTTATCTTGTCTTGCAGGGAGAAAGAGGGTTTCCGGGATACCCCGGTCCGAAGGTAAACAGCCCCCTGGTGGGAAACCGCACCCCCCCACCCCCAGGACGAGTCTGCGTGTCCGCGGGCCGCAGATGGAACACCCTGGGCCTCCTCTTGGGTCAGCCACTTACGAACCGAGTGGCCTCGGGAACCCCCAGCCCCCACTCTCTCTGTGACACCCCCTCATCTCTCCGATGGAGACGGCAGCATGCACTTGTCACGGGGCCTGTGAGGGCGACCTGCAGCGGCCCTGACACGGAGCCCTCTGCCGGCCTCCCGGCGCTGCAGCTGCACAAGGCTGCGTGCACTGGCTCGGTGAGCCGAGGCTGCACCTGCCACAGACGCGTGCGCAGCCACCGCCGCCCGGTGGGGAAGCAGATCGAAGCGAGCCGCTTGGCTACCCTGGGAAGTGTGGCCCCGGCACCCCAGGGACCTTCGGCTGGACATCCTGCTCCAGAGCGTCACGCGCTGTTTGCTGGCTCTCTTCCAGGGCGTCCCCGGTGAACCAGGAACAGGGGGACCACCGGGACCCAAAGGCAACAGGGGCCGAAGGGTAAGCCAGCCAGCGCCGGGGCTGCGGCGGGAACGAGGACCCGTGGGAGGGTGTTGACCTGGACGCATCCCCCGCTCCTGTGGGCACTGTCCTTCCTCGGCCGCCGCCTGGCCCGGGACAGCACCGGGTGGAAGGAATGGACCCCTGAGCCGAAGACCGGTGTCTTCAGGCCCCACCCCCCCGGTTGTGCCTATGTTCTCCCCGATATGGGGAGGCCCCACGAGCCCCTTCCTCTAACACGTCTCCAGCAAGGGTCACCCGTCCACGGTCCACTCGCAGCAGGGCACCAGGGGTCTCGAGTCCCAGAACAAGTCATGTTGCAAGTCTGCGTGGTCAGATTGGGCCTTGCCCTCTGACGGCGAAGCAGTGAGGTTTCAGGGGCCGTGTGCGTGTTTCCGAGGGTCCCAGGCTGGGAGGCCAGCCAGGCCAAGGCTGCCTGCTCCCGCCCCGCCCCGCCAGCCGGGACTCCTCTTCCTGTCGCTGCTCGGGGTCTGCGCGCGCTCTTCAGGGGATGTTCACGCATCATTTTAAGATGGCGCTGAGTCTTGAATTAGCGAATGGTGGTCTGGATGTGCGTAACGGTTTCTGATGGTTAATTTGAGCTTAAGCTGTAGTTCAGCTCACGGTGATTGTCCTGTTGATTTGCTCAGTGAGGACAGTCAGATTAGATCAGTTCAGGGTTTGAAAACTTCGGGTGGGTCGTCTACGCCAAACTGCGGTCTCACTGGTGGTCAGTTACCGATTTCCTGGGCACGCATGGACGGCCTCGGCAGTGGGTCTCAGGCGAGCACCTGTCCCACCGTGACCTGCCAGAGAACGCAGTGTGGGGAGACACACATCAGTTCTGCAAAAGCCTCTTGTCCTTGCATTTGAACCTGGAAGTCACCAGGGTCCCCGAAAGGGAGGGCTTTCCAGCAGGGATGGGGGATGTCACATTGGCTCACCGGCGCCACCTTTCCGAACCCTGGGGGTTGCGATTCCCCTTCTTCTGCCACAGTCAAGCAATGCTGGTTCTGCCCCTTGCAGGGAAATTCGGGACCTCCAGGGGCGATCGGACAGAAGGGAGACCCCGGTTACCCAGGACCGTCTGTGAGTACCCACCCTCTCCGGTCAAGCCGCCCACACGCTGGCTGGATGCTACACAGGTCCCTGATAACTTCCCCCCGACCCCTTCCCAGAAAGTCGGTGTGCAGCATTCTTGCCGTTACCGCTATTTGTTTGCTCATTCAACCACTTTCCTTCCGATGCCGCCGTGGAGGACAGAGCTCCTCAGCATGCGGCGTTCCATGTCTGGGGCAGGTCGTAATTCGCTTCTGCAGTTTCCTGGTACAGTTTCTTAGTTCGAGGCTGGGGTGGAGAGCAAATGAAGAGAACACACTAAAACACCTGGATGGCACCTTGTGAGAAGGTGCTAATTATGTCAGACCTTGGTCTGGGGAGTGCTTCCTCCGGTCTGTAAACTGCCCCCACCCCCACCCCAGCTCCCGGCTGAAGGTCAGAGCCCCCTCGGTACCTGGCTGGCTGCTGGGAGCCAGGAGGGTGCCCCCCTGCGGCCCCTCTCATCACAAACCTCTGTGTGTCCTTGCTTGAGTCTCTCCCTGGACTGTCCCCCTGCCTTGAAACGGATGAGGTTCGCAGCAGGGTGAGAACTTACTGAGGGGCATTCACACCTAGAAAAGGGGTTACGATACTGGAGGGGGTGGACCTGTCTGGTGCTCAAATGATCGAGACCCATTTGCCAGTGCCTGGGTGGGGCAGGTGGGCGGGAGCAGCCTCTTAGGGAAAGACCCTCGTGGGGCCCACGAGGTGACTGCTTGCCCGTTGGGTCCACACCTCTGAGGTGAGCTGCCGAGGGTGGCTGAGGGTCCCTCCCCGAGCAGAATCCGTGGGGACCCTTCAGCCCTGGGATGACAGGCAGTTAGATGCCTTCCCACTGTCCTCCTGGGAACAGGGTTGGGGGGGTTTGAACCAGCAAGCACAAGGAGAGAGTCAGTCATGTGGGGCACGGGCTCAGGTGGTGGTTTCTGTGGGCTGGTTAGTGATGAGCATCCCGGGTTTCGGGGCTGGGGCTGCTCCCCTCACAGGGGGTCCCGTTTTGTCCTCACGGTCTCTCTCTTCTGCTCTCTGAGCAGTAAAGTCAAACTTACAGGGAGCGTCTGAACAGGACCCAGGCCAGCCAAGGCCCACCTCAGCTTCCTCCGTCACGTTTCTGCGGGCGGAGGCCTGTCCCTCGCACCCGCGTCGTGCGCCTCAGTCTCTCCTTCCTTGTTTTTCAGGGTCCCAAAGGCAACAGAGGCGACACAATCGATGTAAGTTGGGGTGTGCACGGCATGGGTGGCTGTCCCTGGGCCTGCGGGGGCTGCCCTTACACCTTCCTCCTTTCCTTTTGCAGAAATGTGCCCTTGTCCAGAGCATCAAGGACAAATGCCGTGAGTGCACGCCTTTCTCTGTCAGCCCCGCCCCCCACCGCTTTGCGTCTGCACGGGAGGCCCCCCCGCGGTGAGCGCGACTGACCCTCTTCTCTGTTCCCTTTCTAGCGTGCTGCTACGGTAAGTCAGCTCAGCGGCGTGGCTCCCTCCCGAGGACAGAGGCCCCTTTTCCGTGAGTGAAGTCTGTCTCTGAACCCCCACTTCCCAGGGCCCCTGGAGTGCCCCGTCTTCCCGACCGAGCTGGCCTTCGCTCTGGACACCTCGGAGGGGGTCACCCAAGATGCGTTCAGCCGGATGCGGGACGTGCTGCTGCGGACCGTGGGCGACCTGACCATCGCGGAGAGCAACTGCCCGCGGGGGGCGCGTGTGGCCGTGGTCACCTACAACAACGAGGTGACCACAGAGATCCGGTTTGCCGACTCCAGGAAGAAGTCCGTCCTCCTGGACAGGATCAAGAACCTCCAGGTGGCTCTGACCTCCAAGCAGCAGAGTCTGGAGACCGCCATGTCCTTCGTGGCCAGAAACACGTTTAAGCGCGTGAGGAACGGGTTCCTGATGAGGAAGGTGGCCGTGTTCTTCAGCAACAAGCCCACGAGGGCGTCCCCACAGCTCACTGAGGCGGTGCTGAAGCTGTGGGATGCGGGCATCACGCCCCTGGTCCTCACCAGCCAGGAGGACCGGCAGCTGGCCAACGCGCTGCAGGTCTGTGCCCGGGGCTCTGGCGGCAGCTCCCTTCTTCCTCTGGGCTCCGAGGAGGTTCTTAGACACGTCTGCACCCTCCAGGGTGTCGCTGTGACCCATGGTTCTGGGAGGCTCTGGAGGAGGCCAGTCTGGCTGAGAACTTCTCCCCTGGGGTTTCCAGGACAGCCTCTGGCTCTGGCCCCAGATCCAAGGTCCCCCCCATCCCGGGCTGGAGGAGGGTCTCCCTGGGTGAACGGGAGGTCTGCTGCCTCCTAGCGAGGTCCCCAAACATCTGCGACTCCGGGTCTGCAGTGCGCGCCCCCACTCACACCTCTGCTCAGCCGGGCTGGCACCTCGGGGTCAGCCTGGGACACAGACAAGCGCTCCCCTGGTATCGCTGGAACGCCTTTCAGTGTTGTACTCAATGGACCGGTATTTACTCATTGAGGTCTCGGGCGCACTGCTGCAGGGGAGTGCGTGACTGCACGGAGGGCGTGGCCGGGACAGGGGCGTGGCCGGGGGAGGCGGGGCCTGGACAGGGGTGGGGCGGGGCCGGCCGGGGGCGGGGCCTGGGCTCGCTGAAGTGCGTCTCACCCACTGCCCTCTCCGTGGCTGAGATTTCTCACCTGTGAAAGGCGCGGCGGGGCAGGGGTGGGCTCCATGCTTCTCCTTCCAAACTGGACACTCTGTGGCTCTCCCGCTGCCCATGTCCGCGAGCGGCGCCGGGTCATGTTGCTGTTCCTCAGGGTCTCCTCTGCCTGACCACTGACAGGCAGAGCGCAGAGCCCTGGGCTTGGGGGTCCCTCGTGGGCCCCCAGCCGTGTGCTCGGTCAGGGGCACGCTGCGTGGGCTGAGTGACCCAGACCTGCCTGTGGGTCTTACCAGAGATAGTTTCAGCAAGTTTGGAACATTAATTATTCATGAATTGAATTTAATTACTAAATAAGTAATTTGCAACGGTGTGCTGTGATGGGGGGTGTTGAATCCTCTGGAGATGATTTAACGGCTTCCTTTGTCATTGTGTCCCTCTGTGTGGACCCAGGCTGGGGAGAGCGGGATGGTGCTAACATTCGCCATTGTCATTTATTGCTGAAAATAATGACGTTGTTTAAGCCCCTGACATCTGATAGAGGCTGCAGAAGATGTTTATCCTACATTACCGAACTTAATCTTTCACGTCACTCTGTTGAGAACTTGCCCTTCCCCCATTTTGCAGCTGAGGAAGCTGAGCCCCGGAGAGGTGGACTAGCTGTGGCTGGGGTCCGGCGGGAAGGGCAGGGCTGGGATTCGAACCCCAGCTGGCCTCCACAGAAAGCCCGTGTTTTCCTGCTCAGCCCAGTGCCTCCTCTCACCCTCGCTCTAAAAAACAAGGGGCTGCCGGTTGGTTGGGCAGCAGTTCGTGTCCTTGGTGTGACTTCACTCAGTCCTCCGCCGCATTTGGGGAGCGGCTGCTGATCACGATTCCCCCTCCCCAATGTTCCCTTCTGTTTGAACAGATCAACAACACCAAGGTGGGGCACACGCTCGTCCTGCCCGCCAGGGGAGACCTCACGAACTTCCTCAAGAACGTCCTGACGTGCCACGTGTGCCTGGGTAAGGCGGGCCCGCAGGGGCACCTCTGCCCAGCGGCAGCCGCAGAGCTGTCCGTCCCCGAGCGGACGCGCGAGCGGGCAGGCACCCTCTGTGTACAGGGCTTGCATTAAACGGCTCGTGGCACCTGGCGTTTGCCGTGTGGAGGCTACACGGTAGTTCACGTACTTAAAGTAGAGCCCCCCCCAAACGGAACTTCTCTTAGGTGGGGCACGATTAGCTTATAGGCAATAAAGGGGAAAGTAGACTCTGCTTACACTTTGACTTTGGAGCCCAGGTTTTAATGATCTGGCTTTGGGACTTTCTAGAAAACAATTCTGCAAAGGGTGGCAGAAAAGTAAGGTCCCTTCCCCTCCCCCCTTCTTTTTCTTCCTCCTTTCCTCTTCCCCTCCCTCCTTTCTGACCCCCGCGCCGCGGCACATGGACAGACTTGGGCTCCCTGACCTGGTTGTGCAGTCAGGGTTCTGTGACGGAAGCGAAGCCTGGCCACCGCGGTGCCGGCCGCTGCAAACAGGGTTCCGAGTTCTCTGGCAGCGGGGTGGGGGGGGGGCAGGCCCAGGCTCCCGCGGACTGAGGCCTGTGTCTCGCCGTGGGAGCCGCAGCATTGATGGGCCACCGTTCCCCCCCTCAGACATCTGCAACATTGACCCGTCCTGCGACCTGGGCAGCTGGAGGCCGGTCTTCAGGGACAGGCGCACGGCGGCCAGCGACGTGGACATCGACATGGCGTTCCTCTTAGACGGCTCCGAGTCCACCACCCTGCTGCAGTTCGACGAGATGAAGAAGTACGTTGGGCACCTGGTCAGACAGCTGGACCTGAGCCCCGACCCCAAGGCCTCCCAGCACTTCGCCAGGGTGGCCGTGGTGCAGCACGCGGCCCCCGGGTCCCTGGGCAATGCCAGCGTGGCGCCCGTGAAGGTGGAGGTCTCCCTGACTGACTACGGCTCCAAGGACAAGCTGCTGGACGCCCTGGGCGCCAGGATGGCGCTGCTGCGGGGCACCGGGGCGCTGGGCCGCGCCGTCGACTACACCGTGGAGCACGTCTTCGAGCGCGCGCCCAACCCGCGGGACCTGAAGGTCCTGGTGCTGATGCTGACGGGCGAGGTGCGGGGGCAGCAGCTGCAGGAGGCCCGGGCAGCCATCCTGCAGGCCAAGTGCAAGGGCTACTTCTTCGTGATCCTGGGCATTGGCAGGAAGGTCAACGTCAAGGAGGTGTACAGCTTCGCCAGCGAGCCGAACGACGTCTTCTTCAAGCTGGTGGACAAGCCCACGGAGCTCAGCGAGGAGCCCCTGCTCCGCTTCGGGAGGCTGCTGCCGTCCTTTGTCAGCAGTAAGTCCTGTCCTGCGTCAGGCCCCGGGGCTCCCCGCCCGCCCGGCTTCCTGCCCGCCCACACCCTCGGGCTCTTGGGCGTGGGGGGCACACACGTGGGAAAGGTGACTAGTGTGCAGGTGCTGACTTGTTCATTCATTGACCAGGTGGGTGTCAACACCCACCAGGCCCCAGGCACGCTTTCAGCTCCAGGGGTGGCAGTGAAGGCAGGCGGGGATCCTGTCCTGCTCACTTGCTTCCTTAACCAAGTTCGACTGGGCTCCGCCCAGCATGTGGACAGGGACCCTGAGAAGGGACAGTCTGGGCGGGCGGATGGGTCATGCATGAGGTAATATGCCGGCAGGTAGGTCACAGAGAAGTATACCCTGATGGGGCACTGCGGATCTGGGCTGAGCTGCCAACCCCACACCTGGAAACCTCCAGGTCTTTGCTGGAGTGGCTCCCCAGCGTGCTCCCCACTTCTGCTCTGGCAGCAAACCCACCTGCCATCGCCCCCGTCCACTCTGGAGGCTCCCATCGCCAAGGCTGGCCCATCGTTAATTGGGACGCCACACTTTCCGCATCTGTCACGTGGCCCGTGGCTTGTCCATCCATGGGTCTGTGGGCCCAGCAAGCCTGCTGGGCCAGCTTAGCTAGATTCAACGGTGGGGAGCTGCACGGTGGGTGAACCTGTCACATCACGTGGTCCTGGAGAAAGTGTGTCATTCACCATCGTGTCCCCGAGCCGGAGTTGTCATGGGAAGGTCTCCAACAAATGAGAGAGATGTGCTCAGCGTGGATAAGCCTCCGTAAACCAAACCGGGAGGTTCTCACTCAAGGGCAAGGTCAGGGCCGTGCCAACAGCACTCCCACCGGGAAGCCTGGGCCCTGAAAGTTTCAGGGAAGGAGACGGGGAGCAAAGGTGAGGCCGTGGGCTGACCCGGGGGCCACTGTCCCTGCCTTCAGAAGACCTGGGTCAAAAAAGCTCTGTTAAGCACAGCACTGAGAAAACGTGGAAGGTAACGGGACTGTAGCTGGTGTTCAAGAGCTTGGACCTTGTGCAGCTGTGCACCCAAGTTTTCTTTCACTCCTGTCTTCCCGCCCACGCTGAGTAAACGTTGCCTTTAACGAAACATCGCCAAGTAGGAGGTGTTGGCTTAAGACGCTGTATGGATCTAGTACTTAACATTTAAAATTGCTGGACTTCACTTGTGTGCAAGATTCGCTAATTGTTTAACAAATATTTATGGACCACCTACTTTGTGGTTCTTTAATTCATTAGCAGATTGATGTTCATTTGCAAGGGATTCACATGCATTTAAAAATACTTACATTTTTTCTGTTTCTTCCCAGGCGAAAACGCTTTTTACTTGTCCCCAGATGTCAGGAGTCAGTGTGATTGGTTCCAAGGGGACCAGCCGGCAAAGACTCCTGTGAAATTTGGTCACAGACGAGTGTAAGTGATTGTAGTAACTGTCCTGCAGATTCCAGGGCGGGAGGGGGCACAGAGAACCTGCAGTGCCTGACCTCGCGGGGCGATGACCCAACTGCAGAGCTCGCGCTTCCCCAAGGTTACGTGAGACGTTCTCGTGGAAGGACCTGTTGGATCTGTTAACCGTCTGCCGCATCGCAGACGACCCCAATCATGGTGCTTAAAACGACTGTTCATTCAGTCTGCGATTCTGTGGGTCAGCCTCTGTGCTTGGGCTCAGCCGGTCAGTTCCTCCGGGCCCCCCGGGGTCAGTTCTGTGTTTGAGGCTGGCTGCTCGTCCGCTGCGGGCTGGTGGTCCAGGGTGGTCTCAGCTCGCAGCTCATCTCTGCCCCACGTGGTCCCTCACCCTCTAGTAGGCAAGCCTGGCTGCACCCCAGGCGACGGGGCAGGGCTCCCTGAGACGAGGCAGGCGGAGCGTGCAAGGCCTCTTGGGGCCTAGGCCAGGGCTGGGGCTCTGTGACCTCTGCCCCGTCCTGCCGGTCAAAGCGTGTCCCAAGGCCAGCTTAGCTAGATTCAAGGGTGGGGAGCCGCACGGTGGGTGAACCTGTCACATCACATGTAGGGCACGGGGACAGAGCGGGTGGGCAGCTGGGGCTCTGTGTCCACGCGGTCTGCCATCTCTGGTGTGAAATGGCTTCATGCAGAAGGATGGACGTGCTCAGCAGAGAGTGGACTCCAGGTCTTCCTGAAATAAGTGATGCTGTGACCGCACAGCTGATGGTGGAAGAACGTGAGGCCACGTGCCTGTCCTGCGAGGGGGACTCATGCAGGGGAGGGGCTGCGGCGCCCCAGCGGTGCTGGCCGCCTGGCACCTGCTCAGCGACCGTGCGCCCAGCTGCACCTGTGGGGCAGGCGGGAGAGCAGTGTGGCCAGGTGCGGGGGACGTGGTGGCAGGAACCGAGCACAGGCCAGGTGCAGTGCGCCATGCCTGGGGGAGGTGGGTGCCCTGCTGCGGCCCCCAGACAAAGTGTGGATCTGAGGTGTCCTTGACAAGCGAGCGTCCGGGATACTCCTGGCTGACCTCCAGGGCCAGGGGAAGAGCCCATCTCTTCCGCCGACACCCCTTCTCTCCATCCCCCACAAAGCCCTTCAGCACCGGCCTTTGTCCCCAGGGGCGACGCTTCCCATCTCAGCCTCACTGGCCGGGGACCGTTGCTAAGGCAGCGTGGCCCTTTTCCGGCGCTGGGCCGCTGGCCCCGTGGATCTCAGTCCACAGCTTCTCTTCTCTCTCCTGGAGCTCTCTTTGGAATCCCTCTAGAACATTCCCCAGAGTTGGCGCCACCTGACCCAGGGAAGCAGAAGGAGCACGCCTCATGTTTGAATTTGTAGCACAGCGACTTGAAAGTACACCGCGTGTGACACGCAGCGTGGCGCAGCCATAAAGTGGTGAACATGCATGTGAGGGCAAGAGTTGAGCCAGGGGCAGGTCTGTGCCGTTGTATAGAAACTGTAGGAAAAACCCCAAAACAAAACCATATGAAGAAAAATTGGCACGGACCGAAACACACAGAAAGCCCGGGAGTGAAAGTGCAGGCTGATGCCCCAACACAGGCTGGGCTGCCTGGGCACTTGCTTACGGCCAGACCGGTTATTGACTGAGCTTCACGGTCAGAATGAGAATAGTCATCTCCATTTAGACATTTATTGTCTCTGCACTCTCTCTGCTTTTATTCTGCAAATTGAAGGGAGAGGTCCGATGCGCTTACCCGGCGATGTCGGCCTCATCTCCAGGGGCCCAATCGCTGCACGTGCTTCCTGCCGTGCGGGCCGGTACCCAAGGCCCGCGGTGCGCGCCGTGCCGCGTGCAGCGCGGAGAGGCTGCGGCGTGCGTTTTGCTAAGACAGCAGATTCCGCGAGCGCGTCAGGCCCTGCGTTTGTCCATTTGAGACGGCAGGCAAAAGTACAGAGGGGCTGAAGCAATACCTCATTTGTTTTAACAGAAACACTCCGAATAATGTTACTTCAAGTCCTGCGTCCAAGCCAGTGGTCACCACCAAGCCAGCGGCCGCCCCGCAACAGGCGACCAGCACCAGCAAACCCGTGGTTGCGGTGCACCTGCCGGCCTCCAAGCCGGCCGCCTCCAGACCCGGGCCTGCGAGACCTGCTGCCGCCAAGCCCGAGGCCGCGAAGGTGGCCACAGTCAGACCCGCCGTGGCCACGAAGCAGGTGGCAGCAGTGAAGCCAGTGGCTGTGAGACCCCCCACCGCTGCCAAACCAGTTGCCACCAAGCCTGAGGCCCCCAAGTCCCCAGCAGCCAGATCGGCTGCCACCAAGCCAGCCACTGCGAAGCCCGTGGGTAAGAAAGCGGCGGTCGGGGCTGCCGTCCTTGTTCACTGCGGCCGGGGTGTGTCCCTCCCAGCCCGTCTCCCAGGCAGAGCCATAGGCGCTGATCTGGGGTTACCCGCCCCCCCCGATGGATCGCACATCTGAAAGTCGCTGTCCAGAGCAGGGGCTTGTCAGAGCATCACGTACTTTCTGTGTGAGGAAGGAAGCCATCTTCCTCTTCCCCGTGGGAGACCGACGCGCCCTGGGCGAAGGGCAGGCGAAAGGGCTCCCGCCTCCCCGCTCCCCGCCGAGCCCGTCCGCCTGGAGCTTTGTCACCGCAGCCTTTGTCCAGCTGGACGCACAGGGAAAAGAGGCCCCACGCTGCCCGCTCCGGGGGTGCCCGGGGTCCCGTCCCCATGGGCTGGTCTGCGTGCTAGCCCCGTCCGTGGGGAAGACAGGCTCCCGACGGAGCTGGGTGGGCCCAGTGAGGCTCGGGGTGCGTTATTGTGGATTTTCCTAAAGGAGACGCCAGGAGACGCGGCAGAGTGTCGCCAACGGTCCTGGTCGGGGAAGGCGGGGATTCCCTTAAAAGAATTTTGTGCGATGCCCTCAAGTTTCATGACTTAATATATTTTAAGTCACAGGGGGCAAACCCAAGGCCCGCAGGCCGAATCCAGCCCTGGAGCCAGATTTGGCCCGGCACCTTGTTTCTAGCCGGCGGCAGCGCTGAGCTCCTTGCCCCTGGTTAAGGAGCAGTTAGTTACGTTTACACAGCCCTGAATTACATCCGGCCCTTTGAATGATGGGGCCCTGGCGAACATGAGTCTGACACCCCTGCTCTGAGTCGCGGGGCTCATTCTGTGTCGGACGCCTCCTTGTAGACCAGGACACCAGCCTCCGGTGTCCCCTCCGTAAGGGAGATTTTCCTCAGGGGGCGGAGGGAGCTGTGAGCCTTGTGGATGAGTAACGGGAGTTCCGATTCCTGTGACTCATTTCGCACTCCATCCACGGCGGTGGGCTGGACGGACAGCGTTTCCCAGGAACTGGAACGAGAAGTCGGTTCCCTGCCGCCCCCTCGAGTTTTCCTCATCTGTCACACACGCCTCTCAGCGTTCCCCTCTCGCCTGCGTGTCTCGGTCACGTGGGGCTTTGCTTGTAACCCGCGCTGTGCTTTGGTCTCCGTTGCAGTCAGGGCCCCCCGCGAGGTGCGGGTGTCCGAGGTCACCGAGAGCAGCGCCCGGCTCCACTGGGAGAGGCCAGAGCCGCCCAGCCCGTATTTTTACGACCTCACCGTCACCTCGGCCCACGACCAGTCCTTGGTTCTGAAGCAGAACCTCACGGTCACGGACCGCGTCGTCGGGGGCCTGCGCGCCGGACAGACCTACCACGTGACGGTGGTCTGCTACCTGAGGTCTCAGGTCCGGGCTGCCTACCGAGGCAGTTTCAGTACGAGTGAGTACACGGCCCATCTAGGAAAAGCCGGTCCTGGCTTCTGCATGGACTGTTGACCAGACGGGGAGGGAACAATTCTTTTTATTTTTTATTATTATTATTATAATGTTTAATCTTCACCCAAGGACATGCTTACTGATTTTAGAGAGAGTGGAAGGGAGGGAGAGGGAGGGTGAGCAACGTTGATGTGAGAGAGAGATACTCCCGAACCCACAACCCAGGCACGTGCCCTGACCGGGAATCGAACCCGTGCCCTTTTGGTTTGCGGGTCGATGCTCCAACCCATAGAGCCACTTGGCCAGGGCTAGAGAGAACAATTCTCATCCACCGAATCTGTCCTGAAATAACAAGGTAAAAACAAATTCCTGGGTGTTTCGGTTGTACCCGACTTCACAAATGAGCGAGATGGAAGATGGGGTCCTTGTGAACCATTGCCCTGCTTTGGGGGTCCTGGGCCACTTTGTGGAGGTCACCAGCTCCATTTGGCCTGGGTGCTGCCCCTGCCCCGGGAGACAGAAGCATGCCCCCGGCCCCCAGCTGGGGCTCAGTGCCCCTCCTCTGCCCGTGTTTCAGGAGTGTGCCCCCCCCCCCCCGTCAGTGAACCGAAAGCACCACCAAGAGTCACTGGCTCCTTGCGGAGTAACCGAGGTGCCCACGAGGTCTCACCACCCCGGGCCCACAGGGTACCCATGGCCGTGTGGAAAGCACCTCAGAACTTCCCTCCCCAGCTCCCCACGCTCAGGCTCTGCCCTCTGCCGTCCTCCTGGCTCCTCCGAGGCGCCGAGGCCTGGCCCCACACGCCTCCCAGCCTCCCTCAGTGACTCACGTGCCCCACCTCCTTCCCAAGTTCTGAGCACCCCCATTCCTCTTGACCCCCCTTCCCTGGGATGTGGAGGGGGAGGCTCACGTTCTTGGCTCTGTGGGCCAGTGCCGTCTGGATCCAGGAACCGGGCCCCAGGAAAGGGAATTCCCGCCTGTCCCCATGCAATCCATGCAGATGCGAGCCCTCAGCCCTGGGGGTCTGGCTTCGCTGCCAGAAACCGGAGAGTTTCCGTGGGAAAACGAGAAGATCTGTTCAGAGCCTGGCGGTTTGCTCCGCCTGCTCGTTCAGATGGGCTGACCCAGCAGACCGCAGGTGTGAGGACTGCGGGTAGCGGCCTCTCGGGTCTCAGTGCCCCCACCCCCACATCCAAGACTTGACCCGGAGAGGCGAGCTTGCCCCGTCCCGCAGGTTCCCGGCCCTTCCGGCTCTGAGTCACCTACCAGCTGCCTGTATTTTCCTTTCGCAGAGAAAACTCAGCCCGCGAGGATGGCCGCCAGTGCCACCATAAACCTCATGGTGAGCACGGAACCGCTGGCCGGCAGTGAAGGAGGTGAGTTGTGAGAACGTCGGGGGCGGGGGGCAGCGCTCGTCAGCCTCCCCGCACACTTCCGAGCCTTTGCAGGCCGGTCCGTAGGCTGTCGGCCGAGGCCCTGACCCCTCCGGCCAGGTGGCGGGCCTCTACGGGGGAAGTTCCAGCCGCTCCGTGTGGCCGGGCACGGTCTCCTCCTGCGTCTTCCGCGCCGCACCTGCTGGCCTCCCTTCCTGGGTGCTGTAGCCAGGAACCCTCTCTCCCCGACACTTTTCCTCGCGCTGGGACCGGTGTGGGTGGGTGTGGCCTGCGACGCGGCGAAGGCTGGGGCATCATCCGCGCAGAGGTCCAGTCCAACACGAAACCACCCCGGAGGACACGAGACAGCCCAGGCGGGGACCCGGGCAGGCGTGGAGGATCGGAAGTGGCCCATGGCAGTTGTGTTCTGGTCCCAGTTCTCGGAGCACACCCGTGACTTGGTCTGTCACGCCACTCTGCGTGGGCTGGAGCCAGGCGAGTGCGCGGCTCACCTTTGGCCAGGGACCGGTGGGACGTGTTTCTGCAGTGACCGCCATAACCCCCCATCCAGTGGGGGTTGAGCTGGGGCCACGCGCCCATGAGGAGCTGGTGTTTGCAGCAGTCAATGCGCTTTGCTCAAGCATGTTCTGCAGAAGATGTTCGTGCTAATATCCCAAGTCCGGATTCCGTGGGCGTTTAGAGATATCGTTGTCATGTTATAGGTCCCCTAGCAAAAGGTGTCCCCTGAGTGTGGGGACAGTGCATTGGTTCTGGGGGTGTTGGCCACTGGCAGGAGGGGGTGCAGCTTTCCTTAGTGTTTCTTTCTGCACACGGCTGGGATGAAGGGCGCCCGCTGCTGCCCACGCGGCTTTTGCGGGCCCCGAGGGCAACGCAGCTGTGCCTTCCCCGTGGGGGTGCTTGTTTTCTGAGTCATCGGTGAGGCGCTCACGTTTCGCTCCTTGTCCTGTGAGTTTCTAAGCTGTTACTTTGTTTCTCCATCGCACCGATTCTGTAGAGCCTGCACAGTGTAGTCTGTGTTTAGAGAATATCGGACGGTTTCTGGTTCCGCACTTGGGAGGAGAGGCCCTCGATTCCGTCAGCTGTTTCTATGGGGCTCCTCTCCGTCACTAGGACATTCCGTCAGGGGGCTTGCCCTCTGTCCACGCGCTCGCCTCTCTGCGTCTGTGAGCCACCTCCAGATCCGTGCTCACGTCCGCCGCTCTCCATCGCCCCTCCCTGCAGCCCCTGCCCGTGCCGATGGGCAGCCTCCGGCACTGCAGGGGAGAAGGCGGCGGAGCCAGGGCGGTAGCTGGGACATGATTACGCACGCAGATGTATCACAGAACAGGACTGGAAAACGTTCCAAATAGTTTGCCTCCAGAAACACGTGTAGGAATTGGTCCGTGTGAGAGACCGCCCGTGTTTTTCAAACTCCTCAAGCCTCACTAATGGAAAGATTGACAGAAACAAGGAAGGAACTGCGGCCTTGAGATGTCAGTTGACAGGCCTGAGTCAGGAGTTCACAGCGAGTTTTGCATACACCCTTCCCTTACACAACCCTTCGTAGGAGTGGGGGCTGAGGGCGTGGGACGGAGAAGGAACCGAAGGCTCAGCCCCTGCTGCTGCTGCTCAGAAGCTGTTTTCTGGGTCCTGCAGGGAGCCTTGTGCCCTGCACTGGGTCCTGGAGCTCCTACCCCACTCCGGGTCCCTTCCGGAGTCACCTCCCTTTGGGCCCCCACCCAGGTGCTTGAGCAGAGAGAGGCCACAAAGAACTCACAGGAATTTCCCAAAGATGTGGGTCAGGACAGATGAAAGGGCAACTTCGAAGTCACCGAACCCGGGTCTGGTGTTTCCCGCTCCCTGGGGACTCCGCCCCCAAAGAGCACGTGGAACGTGACATTTCCAGCGAAGTCGGGGTCTCAGCAAGAGAACACGGCTGCCAGTGGCCAGCGCGGCAGGTCCAGGATGGCTTTGGTCTCCTGTGTGTGGTCCACAGGGACGCGGACGTGTAAACAGTGTTTAGTTAACATAAACAGCACAGTCTTGTAACAAGAATCTGGCTGGGATGGTCCTTTTTTTTTTTCCTTTTAAGGATGGGTCACAGATTCAGAAGGGGGGAGGTGTTTTCAATCCAGACCTTTGTCACTTCGGTCTCCTCTCTGCATGTGACAGAGAGCCAAGAGTTTTTGAGATTGGGGCTCATGCGTCTTTCAGAGCTCTGGGGAGTTGGTTCAGGTGCAGCGAAATCTTGTCCTTCGTTCCGGTGAGCGCATGGCCCTGGGACCCAGGACTTGAGTGTCCTCTCACTGAGCTCGGGGCCCGGCGCCTGGACCCACACGGTCACGAAACAGCTCTCCATCTGCAGAAGAGCTTACTGTGCATTTGCTCACGAGCATCTGCCGGAGCAGATGCGCACTTCTGCCATTTTTTGGAGCTCTTTTGGTTGAAATCAATGAGGTATTTACTTTACAATATTTAAAATTCAAAATGGGTAAACAGAATTAGGAAATGAAAGCTGGTCTTGCCCCTCCCTCTCAACCTCCTCCCCTCCTTCAGTAATGAAGTGTCTCAGACATTTTCCTCAGGGGGTTCGACTTTGGGATGATACCTATATTTCTGATGATCAAAAAGGGCATAACTTATCCGTGGATTAAGTGACTTCTAAGAACCGCAGTAACTGTACCCTTCGAGCCCATGCGTGCTGAAACTGTACACACAGGGAAGTTTTCTCATTCACACAAGTTGCCCCTGAGTCTGCGGCCGGAAGCTCCAGCACCCGACCCGCCGCAGGGCCCGAAGGCCACCCAGCCTTCTCGTGTTCGAGCACTCGGAGCCTCTCCGGAGGGTCTTCGCACATATTTGCAGTCACGGCGGAAACCCTTCCGCTGCCCCGAGCCACGCTGCCCGAGGAGGCAGCGGCAAACCGATGACTTCCTGCTCTGGAAGGTGCCCACGCGGGAGCCTCGGAAAATGCTGCTTGCGGACGCCATTAGAAATCTCAGCCTGCAAAAACGCCATGCTTTTCCCATTCAACATGTTTTTTGTTTCAAAGAGGAGTGTCTTTTTCTGATTGTGGAGAGCTCAGGACGGCAGGAAAGTGTGAGGGACGGCGACCCCGGTGCCCGCGGCGCAGGTGGCCGCCGGGGAGCAGCATTCACGGCCCTTCGGGTTTGTTCCGTGCACAGGACACGCAGGTGCAGACATGCGCACACGTGTGTCTTTCTCACCAAAGTGGAGCAGTTTCCCGGGTGCCGTCCACCCCGTGGTGGCTGTTCTGGGCATCCCAGGTTCCTCCTCGGCTCTGGAGACGAGACGGGGCTCCCGGGCAGGGGTTCCCCGGACGTCGCTCTCGCCCCCACGTCCTCGCGAGCGTGGATGCTCGCCGCAGCCCAGCGACCCACCCTTCACAGCTTCGCCGTGGGCGGGGGGGGGGGGGGGAGCCAACTTGGGCCGCCCCACAGGTGTTTCCTGTAAAATGAAACTTGCTTTGCTGTTCAAGGTTATCGACAGCCCCCCTCCCCCCCATGGTCTTTGCGGCTCCCGCTGGGTCCTCAGTGTAAGGCGGAGAGAATGGATGGACACGCAGCCGGAGGTGCTGCGCAGGTCGGATCAAGGGCCTCGGGCTCCTCCAGGGCCGTGCCCGCAGGGGCGCCTCCGGTGGGAGGGAAGGAGGACGGCCGCGCGTCCGAAGGCCGTGCCAGGCAGGGGCTCGGTGGGGGCCGGCCGTCGTCCTTCTGTGGACAGCAAGGCGCTGTCTATCCTTTATTGCCTGCCTCTAAATTGGCTGTGCTGGCCTGAGTCAACGTGACTTGGGCGGGGCCGGCCCACACGCTGTGTGTGTCTCAGAGGTCATGATTGCGAGGCGTCTTAAGAACGTGGAACCTCCCAGTCTCCTGCTTTAAAAGTGGAGAGTCCCAGGTTGCTGTCTCGGAAGAGGGTAGGGCCCTCGCTAATGGACTGCTCTTGGTTTCCCCAATACCCGTGTGTCCATGGCAACGACGTCCTTACGTCCCACCGGCAAACCAGAGGGGGCGCTCGCAGCCACTCTCGCTGAAACCAGGGGTGTCTCCCGCGGGAAGGCCAGTTTGGCGCTGGGCCTTACAGTGCAGGCTTCCTCCAGGCCGGTGTCCTCGGGGTGTCCTCGGGCCCGGGGACGGTTCCCGCCTGCCGCGGAAGACTCGGGGAGCGGAAGCAACAGCTGAACACAGACGCCGGGACTGAGTGCGCGTGACAAACGAATCCAACAAACACAGCCATTTGGGGGGAGAGAGGAGGGGAGGGGCCGAGGCAGCCCTTCGTCCGGGGCCTCGCGCTCGCGGGGAGCCCACCGGTAAACAAGGGGCGCACTTGGGTGGCTGAGTCGTCTTGCCTTGCGCTGTCCCCTCCGCGACGTTCCAGGCTCTTCCCTGCAGTCATTGGCACGTTTGGGAGGAAGACATTGTTTTCGGGAATCGTCATTTTTTTTCTGCCTCTGTTGGGTCTGCCCGCCTTCGTGCTGGGGTGGCGGCTGCCCCACCCTCGCCAGGGAGGGTGCGGAGACCAGTCTGGGCCTCCGTCCTGTGTACCGCGGGGTCTGGTGTGTGAGGTGGCCCCGAGCTCCGGCTGCGCCCCCCGCCCCGGGGGCCCAGGCTCTCCTCTCCCTCTCGTCTCGGTCAGAACTGCACCCGCTGACCCCCACTGCTGCTGGGGCACCCCACTAGCTGAGGGTGGAGGCCCCTGGCTGTCAGCCCTGCGTGGTGGGCGCGGCGATGCAGGCACACCAGCCACCACCCGTGTCAGGGGGTTTCGTCGGAAGGTTCGCATTTGCCAGACTCTCAGGAGGCGGTGGACGTGAACGCTGCTCTCCCGCAGCACGGTCTGCGGTTCGCCAGACGCTCTGCGGACGGGAGTTTTCCTGGGGGGCGTGGCCAGCTCCCTCCCCGGCGCTGTGCGCAGGCCTCTCTCCGTCTGCAGCTGGGCTGCTTCCGGATCGCGTGTTTGCTGCAGAAACTTCCTTAAAGGGGGAGAGAGTGCGTCTCCGTCTCAGAGCCGAGGCGCCCATCCCGTTTCCGCTGCTGTGGACTTCACACCAGCGTCGGGGATGTTAACTTGGGGGTCACGAAGGCACTGGCTCCACACCTGTACACACACACACACACACGTGTACCCACGCACAGACACACGCACACACCCCACACCCAGAGACGCACGCACCTACAGGCTCACATGTACATCTGCACACTCATAAAGGATTTTTTCCCACTTTAACTTTTGTTGCCAATCTAGTCGGCTCTTAGTGCGATGTTCAGCCTTATTTTTGAGCTACATTCTGACAATATCAGTTGCTGTTTGGCCAAGGAGTAGAACATTCCAAGGTTCTAAAATTCGGTGTTTTCTCTGGGGACTTAGCAGTGAAGGGACCAGAGAGCCGATGGCCCAGAGCCTGGAAAGGGAGACGCCATTCACTTTATGTTCAGTTTCCCGTGACAACCAGGGCTGACGCCGAGGTTGGGGGGCACGTCGCCCCGCCTCTCCCTGTCTGGTTGCGCTGGTGCTCCCCGAGCCCTGGGTGGCCATGACGCCCGTGTGCAGCATGGGGGGCGGGGTGCAGGGTCCTCACTCTTCTCTTCCCCCCCCCTGCTGGCCTGCGACGGCCCCCCCAGCTGCTGGGGCTGGAGCAGGGGGACGGTGGTCTCTAACGGGTGGGTCCCCGTCTCGCCCTCCCAGACATATGCAAGCTGCCCAGGGAGGAAGGCACATGCAGGAAGTTCACGCTGAAGTGGTACTACGACGCGGAGACCGGGAGCTGCGCCCGCTTCTGGTACGGCGGCTGCGGCGGGAACGAGAACAGGTTCAACTCACAGACGGACTGCGAGAAGGTTTGCGCGCCTGGTAAGCGAGGGTCCTTTTGTGTTCGTGGCCTTTGTCAGTAAGGTAAAGGGGCCCTGGGTCAATAACTCACCTTTTAAAGGTACTTCAATTACAAAGGTTACGGTAGATATGAACCCCCCCAAAAAATAGATTGTATCTTCAAGTGAGGAAGACATTCAAATAAAGCCCCTGGAAGGAATTTCCTGAATGAGTATTGTTTCTTTAAAAACATACTTGTATCCTTGAACTTTTGCTGACGGAGCAACACGGGGCGGACGGCTCCTCACCGCTGAGTTGCCTAAAGCCCTGGTATTCGCACGGCACTGCTAACAAACAGGGTTCTCAGGGAAGTGACCAGCAAGTGCAGGTAGCACCAAAGATAACCAACCCGGTCCATCCGCCTTTAGATAGTGTTGCTCCCTCTCAGTGGCACGTGTTGATAAGGGGTCCACTCAGTATCTCTGTTCCATTGGGCAACTCGATTGGCAATAAAATGGGCCCATTCCCCGACAGCCTGGGTCCCTGTGGGACCGGAGAGCTCAGTCTGCATGGGGACCCGGCCGGGGTGCAGGAGCCCCAGGCGCAGACTGCAGGAGCCCGCCCCTCCCCCTCTGCTCCCCGAGGCCAAGAAGTGCTGGGGAACCAGCGAGGGTCCTGGGCGGGAAAGCGAGAGGTGGCCAGGGAGAACGGGAGGCCACAGGGTCATTTCACGAGAAGCACTGCGTCCTTTCCGGTCAGTAACGTGCCTTGTCCTTCTCTGTCCTCTCTGCCCGCCCCTCCTCCGACGCTCAGTGCTCGTCAAACCGGGCGTCGCCGCTGCCATCGGGACCTAGGGTCACTGGCCGGGGACACACACCCCGAAGAAGGAGTCAGCCATCTCCGAGCCATCTTCGAAGGAGCTCCGGGTGCAGGCTCCCGGGTGCACGGCACAGTGCCGTGCCACATCATGCTTTGATTCACACTCGAACGTGGGAGGGACCGCCTGCCGCATGACCTGTCCTTATGGTGCTAACGGGGTTTGTGGCCCTGCGCCCCCGTCTCTGGCAGTCAGGTCCTGCGCCGCGGACGCTGTGCCGCAGTTACCCACCGCCGGTGTTTCCGCCAAACTTTCCGTCACCCCGCGCTCCCTCCGGGGCTCCACGCTTCGCCTGTTCCCGGCACACGTGGGGTCTAGAAGGGCACCCCGCCCCCCCTCCCCCCACAGCTACGCTGTCCACTCGCGCTTCCTTCGTCCTTCCCTCTCAGTTAAGCACGACTTCAGATGGAGACCCCGCCTCGGCGAGTAAACGCGTGCCCCGGCTTTTCCGCTTTGCGCCCAGTATCCTGGGTTGGATGTCGAGAGAAGGCTCTTTCCCTGAAGCCTCTCACCCACGACCTCGTTGGAAGGAGGTGAAATCTCGTAATCTCCGCGTGCCGCCCCGGGACCAACGCTTTGATTGGAGAGTGAACAGAAAGTCATAAGAGAATATTTTTGGTATTCCTTTAATGTGTGGGGTTTTTCTTGTGGGGGGTGGGGGGAACCTAATTTTAATTTTAAAATTTTTAGGAAATTTATACAAAGAAACTTTTTAATAAAGTATATGGAAAGTGTCTTGGGTTTGGTGTTACAGGCGCCTTGTGGTCAGGAGGACCCCCGGGGTTGGGGGACTGGTCCTGGGTGCCGGCCTCCTGTCTCCAGCAGAGGGGCCGCAGAGCTCCGGGGGAAGGCGCCCGCCGCGCCACGGCCACCCGGACCGCCGTCCTGGCTGAGGACCCCAGCGGTCTTTCTGGTCTCAGGAACTGGGCTGCCTTTCACCCCGCCCTCTAACATCTGGTCGTGCCCCGGCGCCTCGGCCTCCCTCTGTGCCTCTGCAAAGGTTGTTTCCCGGGGTTCAGTTTGCTCCCCTCAGTGTGGCTAAGACATACAGGTGGCCCTGGGAGACACCCCCCATCCCTTTTCCGGAGCCTCAGAGACAAAGCAGAGCGTCTTCTCACTTCTCCCTTAAAGACCTCGTCTCCTCTCTTCAGAAATAACCCGAAGCAGACAAGCCCGTCCTCAGGTGGGCCCTGAACCCCGCTGCGGTGGGCCCCGTGTCTGTCGCGCAGGACACGCCTGCTCCGATGGGCCCCCGGGACGCTGGGCGAGGCGGAACTGTCCCGTGTGTGATGGGGAAGGACTCTGTCCGGGAGTCTGGTGGGGGGGGGGCGAGGAGGAGAGAGGGCCCTGAGCCGGCCAGAGGAGGGCAGACGGCGGGAGGGCTGCGTCTCGGATGTCACCCTGCACCCGCAGGGAGGGCACCTGCCCGGGGAGTGGCTGAAAACCAGGGCTTTCTGCCCAGGCAACATGGGGGAGAGCCCAGGCACGCTAACCAGGGCAGGGAGGGGCGGCAGGAGCTGGGGGGAGGGGTCAGGACCCCACCAGGACTCCACCGTCCACGACTGCGGTGTGGATTCGAGCGTGTTGGCACCTCTGAGGACTGAGGGACCCCGGTTGGACTTTGGGGCGGCTTCAGGGGAACTCAAGCTCTGGGGGCTCCTTGGAAGTTTCCACAGTTGGGGGGCCCTGGACCGCCACTGTCCTCTTGGTAATGCCAACCCCTCCTTACCTTCGGAGGGCCCACTTTTTAGCATGTGACCAGCCCAGGGGACCCACAGAGAGCCCAGTGAGGTCATGACTTCCCTTGGAGTGGAAGCACATCCTGGGTGGGAAGTGTGTGTTCTGTGACGTCCTCGGTGACAGCCCCCAAAGTCTCCAGCCCCGTGAGAACGGTCCTGCTCCTCACAGACGTGCCTTCCGCCTCCCCCCAGGCTGGGGTGTTCGGGCCAAGTTCACCCCAGTGGGGCAAAGACATGCTCGTAGAGGGGCCAGGAGAGGGGTGTCCCTGGTGCGCTGGGGGGACGTGGTCAGGGAACCGTCTGTTTTCTGGGCTCCGTCACCAAGTCTCACAAAGCAGAGGCGTCTTCTCTCCCAGTTCTGGAGGCTGGGAGCCCAGGGGCAAGGAGTCGGCCGGGCCCTGCTGCCCTAAATCTTGTGTGTCGGGGGTCCCACCTTGCCTCTTCCCGCCTCTGGGTGACTTCTCAGCTCTTAGCCACGCGACTTCAATCTCTGCCTGTGTCTTCAGGTAGCTTCTTCCTGTGCGGCTGCCTGTCTCCTAGTATTGATTGGGGGGCCCAGTGACACGGGATGCGGGCCCCCCGCTCCAGTCTGACCTCACCTTATCTGGTTACGTCTGCCGTGACCCCATTTTCTAAGAAGGTCACATTCTGAGGCCCTGGGGGTGAGAACTTCAGCACATGCCTCCCCCACAGTGGTCTCAGTTCTTTTCCTGCTCCCCTTCCTTCATCAGGGGCTTAAATCCTCCCCCCGCCCACCCCCCCCACCCCCCGCACACACACAGCAGGCCGGGCCGTGCCCTGGGCGTGGGAGCGTCCCCCGGGAAACAAACACCCCGGGGATGGTGGGATGGTGGGCGTCTTGCTTCCTGCCCCGTCCACAGGAGAGCTGTTCCCTGCATCCCATTAAAAACGTTAACTGTCGACGGTAAAGCCATCCCTCCACGCCCACTGTTTGGTGAGCTTTGGCCCCTGCGGGCCTCACACTCACGATGTGTGTCGTGCCCCTAAGCCCATCTGGGCGTGTGTGTAAGAGCACTTACTGTTCCCACAGCTTTTCTCCCGGTACCTTTACACGCAGAAACGTTTCCCGCGGAACCAACCGGAGACACAAAGGCGAGTGTTAAGGATTTTCAATCTGTCATTATTCGCAGGGCGAAAAGCACTGGAGGTTGTGAAAATGACCGACAAGAGGGGGTGCGTAGGTGCATCAAGCCTCCCCCACCCAAGGAAAAGGCGGGGCTCCATCACCCACGCCATCACGTTGCAACCGCTGCGTGGGATCCCAGCGTCCCCGCCCGTGGGGACACGCTCCAGGGCCCCCCTGGACGCCTGAACCCTGTAGACACACAGAGGTTTTTTCCTCTGCGTGCACACCTACGATGAAGTCTGATTTACAAACCGGGCACCATAAGAGATGGCCAGTAATGACTGATGATGGAGCAGAACAATCATAGCAGCGCGTGGTGAACAAGTTACGGGCCCGCGGCCTTTCCCTTCCGCGGCATCTCCGGTGCTGGGCCCGCCCCTCTGAGGCGACGCCCGCGTGGGGCGCTGAAGCGAGGCCCGAGCGGAACAGCGCGCAGCTTCCCACTGCCCGTGTTGTTATTTCTGGAATTTTCCGTTTCACATTTTTGGACCAACGGCGTGTTGTTCTGGGCGATGGTGGTGGCCGTGGGCAGGGAAGGCGAGGCGGATGGTGCTCTGGTTGGCGGCCCCCGTGTTTCAGTGGGGTGGCCTGACCCTCCTCGTCGAGAAGACGACTTTGGGAACAGGAGGACGGACGGTGAGGGGACAGTCAAGCCGACAGTGAGAAGAGAGCTGTGGTCAACCAGGGTCCCCAGGCGAGGAGTGTGCCCCGAGGAGGGGTGACGCCGAGGAGGGAGGCGCAGGGCCGGAGGGGACACCCATGGCCCAGGGAGGCAGCCGTCGCTCGGCAGCTGGGTCAGGGGCTGACATGCTCTTCTGAGAGTCAGAACTTGTCCCCCGGCTGCTGCGTCAGGGCAGCGAGGGGGGCAGCAGCTCCGAGGAGGTGGCAGGCGGCCAGGGGAGAGGTGGCGGTGGCCAAGGCCAGGGCAGCCATAGAAGAGATGGAGGCTGGGCTCCGGGTGCCTTTTGATCCAAAACATGAAAGAAGTGATACTGTTTTTGCGTCCTGTTCAGTTTTCCACATCTGTTCCGACAAAAGAACTAAAATCAAACCCCATTCCGTGGCCCTGACTCTGCGTTCCTCCAAGCGAGGCCGGGGGAAGCAGGCCTCCTGCCCTGAAAACCGTGGACCGGGTCCAGAGACCGTCCTTGGCTGGGCCACGCCAGGGACTCCGCGTCCTTCCCCCAAGGCTGGTGCGCCCCGACCCCGGTGCCTGCCCACTTCTTTCCGGGGAAGACCCAGAGAACGTCCAGCCTGGGTGGGGTGGGAAGTGGCTCGCCAGGAAAGAACACCCGTTTTGGATTTTGTGAGCAAGAGATACACTCCCCCTGGGGTAAGACACTGCGGTTTGGGGCTGCCGGAGCAGCTGGTGGGACCGGAGCTACTGCCACTCACCTCCGTCCGAGAGCCGTGCGGGTCAGGCGCCGTGCCAGGCGGGTCACCCCGTGAGGCCTGGGAGCGGCCAGTTCCTAGTTGTGCAGAAACGGAGTCAGAGCGGTCCAGCTCCTCCAGCTGTGACCTCTCGGAGGCTGTGTCCGCGCACAGCACCGTGACCCAGAGCTCTGCCCGGGCTCCCTAGGACGGGCTGGTTCCTGTGGGACCCGCAGGCCCCCAGGGGCTTCGGGACGTTCCTGGGGGTCAGATGTGACATCGGCAACGTGCTCTCCCAGCACAACGCGCCCCCCGCCCAGCGCCTTCCCTACTCCCAGCACCCGGAGCCTCTGTCCCGCCCCCTCCCTCTGAGTCCAGTGTCCCGGCCCTCTTTTCATTGTCCGAGGAGAAGTGGACGTCCCGGCTCTTGTTTCGGACTGTGCACAGGGCAGCCTGCTCTGCTCGGGGCTGCATCATGGGGACGTCTGGACCCAACAGCGAGCCTGTTTCAGCCCGTTCCTCGTCTTCCCTGCTGGACTCGTGACTTCCAGGGCCTCCCGCTCCCCCTGCCCGCCCCCCCCCCCCTTTACAACTCTCTGCGTAGGTTCTGCAAAGTCGCAGTGAGCGTGAACGGAAGCCAGCACCAAAAACCCTCCAGGGCCTCTCAGCCTCTTCCCCCGCAGCGACTCATTTCAGGGGCAGTTCGGGTTTCCTGCCGCGCTTCCCCCTCGCTGTCGGGTTTCCGGCTGGACCTGGCCGGCCTTCGGGAGGCAGGCTCCCTGGGTTCCCCCGGAGAAGCGGGGTGGGAGGCGGCTGCCCGGTGTGGAGCCTCTGGGTCCCGTCTGGGGGGCTGCCCAAGGGTCCGCTCCTTCTCCACCGTTAAGTCCCTGCTCTGAGCTTCAGTGCTGCCTGTGCACCCACCTACCCTGGGGGCCGTGCTGCCGGTGCTGCCGGGCAGCTTTCAGTGCCGCGGGACCCCCGCAGGTCCTCCTGCGTGTTGGCGATCATGACGCCAGAGCCGGACCGTCCCTCAGAGGTCCTGAGGCTCAGTGAGGAACCAGGTCAAGGATCCTTCCACACGATCCCGGATTCTGTGACCCACTGGCTGGCGTAAAACCGCCAATGAGTGAAATACCGGAGAAGGGGCATTTTCCAATCCAGCGGTTACAGCCCAAAGGCGTTTGGTGATGGGAGACAGCCCCGGGGGGAACCCCTTCCAGACATTACCCCCCCGGAGCGTGGGCGCAGGTTTCCTGCCTTCAGCTGGAGTGGAGGCGCCTGTGCAGATCCCCGGCTGTGGCTCTGGCTGCAGGTGCAGCGGCCCCTCCAGTGGGAGGACGTGGAGGTGGCCCAGTGGGTGTCCACATGGGGGGATGCGCCAAGCCAGCGTTTTACACACTTCCCAGGGATGGCGGGAGCAAACGGCACAGTACGGAGGCTGGAGGGGCCTCTGTCCTCGGGAGAGGGGCCCCCTGTGTTCTAAGGACTCACGGTGGGGCATTTCTGTCTGGTGGGAGTCGGGTCTGAGGAGTGGGCTGGCTGTCTGTCACCCGTCTTCACCACACGGGTTCCCCTGAGAGCAGGCGTCGGCCGAGCTGCAGTGGCAGGGAGTTTGTTTGGGCAGGAACGTGGAAAACCCCTGGAGCGGAGGGACTGGAGAAGCAGGACAGAGAAAAGCCCACGACGGTGCGCTGAGGTTGCAGGGGAAGGTCGGCAGGTCAAGACGCAGGGAGACGGGGGCCCCGGAGGCAGAGAGCTGCCGGCACCCCCGGAACTGTCCTCTGAGGCCGGCCAGCTCTCGAGGGGGCTGAGGTGCACGGCACAGGCAGGACCGGCCTCCCGTGCCCTTGGACATACACCCATGGACTCAAAGTGGAGACATAAGGTCAAGTTCACAAGGGAGGGTGGGCCAGAGAGGTCTGGACCAGACACCATGCTCCCCGCCACCCTGGGTGGCAGGAACCAGGAGACTCAGCCCTGCCATTGCCCATGGTGGGCCTAGCAGCCCACCGGCTGGAGGGCGGCCAGCGGCTCTGGTAAAGGACCGTCGCCAAACGCAGGTCCCGCTGCCCGCTGCTCCAAAAGCCGACACTGGAGAGGCAGGCGCTGCAGCAAAGGAAAGTGGTTTATCCTCAGGTGCCGGCCACCTGGAAGACGGGGGACTCAGGTCTCAGAGCCCAACTCCTGGGAAGACGGGGGACTCAGGCCTCAGAGCCTGTCTCCCCCCCTCACAGGAGGCAGAGGTGTTATAAGGAGGGAGGGGCTGCCAAGGTCTCCACGTGCAGACGAGCACGGCCCATTCCCATAGGACAGGAACGGTCCGGTGCGCATCATCCAGGTCCGTCATCCCGGCTTCACGTCATCCTTGCTCCATGGTCGGAGGTCAGCCAGTTTCCAGGTGCTGGGACGCCTGCAGGTCGGGGTCTGCATGTTTTGAAGTCAGTTCCTAGGATTCATCTACAAGCTGCACGTTAGTCAGCGTCCGCACGTGCAGAAACAGTGTCAGGACGTCAGGGTGGGCTCCGACTCCCCCTGTCACCATTTCCCATTGCTGCAGGCCCCTGGCGGCCAGCGGTCCAGGGGCCCCAGGGTGCCCTGGTGCCGGAGGCCTGGCTGTGGCGTGGATTCCGGCCGTGGCTGCTCAGCTCCCTGGCTCCTGCCCATTTTTGAGACAAACCTGGTTTTCTGGTCTTCCCAGTGTGGCTACAAGCTAGCTACTCAATGGCCTTCCAAAAATAATTTCCTGGCCACACAAACCCGCCCTGGCACCCCATGGGTCTGACGGGCTCCGGGCCTTTCCTGAGCCATTGGTGAGGGGATGGACATGCAGGCCCACCTGTTCTCTGGCCGGGGCCTGAGGGTGGGCGGGGCCTGGCCAGGAGGGTGTGGGCTGACTGGATCCGTGGCTGCAGCACCGGAGGACACGTGTGTCCGTGACACTCACTGGCGTGTGACAGCCAACAGCTGCGTGTGGCTCACCCGAGCGTGTACACTTCATGCATCCCTCGTGATATTTTCCAAAGAAAACGCAGAACGCCGGGAACAGAGCTCTACAGCTTCGGGGGGGAGGAAGCTGTGGAACTCACGGGACTTCCTGACGTGTGCTCCCTGTTGTGCCCCGCGTGCCGGGAATGCTGGCCCCGCGTGCCTGTCAGCTCGGCCGCCTCCCCGAGGCCCGGCCGGCTCTTCTCTGGATCTGCATGTCCGCCGCCTGCCCCCTTCCCGATTTTCTGGTGGACTTCTCCAATTTGGGCCAGCCCACAGGCTGTGGCCTACGGCAACGTTCTGGAAAGTGGCGTAATGACCGCGTGTGCGTTCGGGGCTGTGCGGAAAGACTTCACCAGCGTCTCCACGTTCGCTGCCCCGTGCAGAGCAGGCCAAAGGGGATTCCGCTGGGGTGGGCTGCTCAGCCTTGCGTTGGACACAACAAATAGTTGGATTTCCCATCTCATCGAGGGAACCAAGCCCACTTATGGTAAGACCCAACTTCGCTAGATCTATCCAGGTGGCTCAGTAAGTTGGAACGTCACCTCTGTTATGCCAAGGTTGGGGGTTCAATCCCCAGTCAGGGCACGTACAAGAATCAACCAATGAATGTGTGCATAAGCAGGACAACAAATCGATGTCTCTCTCTCTCTGTCCCTTTCTTTCTCTCTCTCTCAAATCAATAATTAAATTTTTTTTAAAAGACAAAAGTTCAGGAGAACAAAATATTAATCATTTCCAGAAACAAAAATGGATGCACATTTTATACTATTCAGAATAAGGTCCCAGATTGGAGTCTATTCTAATTCTGCTCGATTTTGTTCCGTTCTCTTCTCTCTGGCCGTTTGGGAGACTCTCCGAAGCCGCGCCCCTCCCGGGAGGCTGCCCTGGAGGGGCCTGAGCTGTGGACAGGGTCTGTTTAGCCTCAAGCGCTGACCAGCTGCCCAGCAGCTTTGATTTGTTAAGCGGACGTCTGAGGGGAATTTGGACACGTGGGTCTGTGAGTCACCCAGGGGCCCTCTTTCCTCGGAAGAAGGGACAGCAGCCTATCTATCAGCTCAGATCCTTGTCCTTATTTGAGTTTGGAGATGAAACCACGTTTGCCCCGGAAGGACGCTCACACGCAGGTTCCCGTGCCCCCCGCCCCCCTCCCCAGGGCACTCCCGGATGGACAGGCCTCCTCCTCTGGATCCGCAGGCTGGCTGGTCCCCGCAGCCCTCCCACAGGGCTTTCTCCTGCCTTTTAAGCAAAGTGGCCGGTCTTCCGGCTCACACACATGGAACACCCCTTGCCTGCCCCCAGCGGGGTGCTCCTGCCAGCGTGGCAGGGAGGGGGGCTAAAAATAGTGGGGTGAGCGCTCCAGGCCGGCTGTGGCCGCCCGTTTTCATCGGCTGCGAAAATATAGGAGCTGTGTGCGGGGTCCCCCTGGGACTCCGTCCTTCCCATGCCTGGCAGGGGCTCTGGCTCCAGCCCCACCGCGGAGTAACTTTTGGTCTGCAGAGAGGCACTCCACCCGCCGGGCACCGCTCAGGCCACACCCCCTCGCAATCGCCCCAAGTTTGAGTCTCACACTTCCTTGGGCTCCTGGGCCTGGGACCCCTGCTTCCTCCCTACACCTGCCGAAGGGGGCCAACGGGACTGTGCTTAGCAGCCACGGGGACTGCACCTTGGAGAACACGGTTCGGAGCCGGCCTTAGGAGGCTTGGTTTAGGTCACAGACGCAATGTCACCCAGCGCTGGGCTTCCGGGATGAGGACGGCCAGAGCAGGGACTGCTGGGGCCTGAGGCTCCGGGGGAAAGTGCCACCCTGCAGGCGTCCAGGGTTGACGGGTTTAATACCTGATGCCAAGTATGTGCCGAGCGGCCCGTTCGGACGAAGCGTTCATGTCTATTGCGCACAGCGTGGGCATGGCAGCCGCCATCCTGTTTGTTTGACGGCAGGGTCCTCCACCTTCTCAGCTGTGTCCCGGGACCTCCAGCCTCTCGCGGCTTTTATTTCATTTCTCTCGCATCACTGGAAAGCTTTGCCTGGGAGACCTCGAGTCCTGCTGACTGGCGTCCTGCTTGCTCATGACCTCAGTGTACCTTACTCCATTTTGCCTTTCTAGACTTTCCCACTTTTTAGGTTCGTTACTCCTTTTGATTTCTTTGAAAATTAACTTTGTGAACTTCAGGGCTTGGATCTTTCCAATTTATTTGTACGGCTATTAGCTTACTTTCTTGAAAGACTTATTTAGTCGATCATAAGACAGGCACGTGGAGATGGCGTATGGGGACCAGCTGGGAGGCTGCGCCGCGTCCCTTTGATCCGGCACAGCAGCCCTCCCCCCACCGGACAGGAGCAGGCCGAGCAGCTGGCGACCAGCCTGCGCTCCCGGGTCACAGCGGCGTCCCTGGGATGTGGGAGCCCTCCCTCGTCTCTGTGAGCACGGTTCTTTTGAAGCAGCTGCTGTCATGCCAGTGAGTGACAGGTGGCCACTGAGCCGACCAGCCACCCACCAGATGCTCCCCAGCCCACTCAGCCAGGGAGCCAGGTGTGGCACCGAGGAAGCCCCTTGGCCTCCCCGAGCTCCTGCGCCCCCACCTGCAGATGCTGTTCACGGAGCCAGTGTCTGTGGGGTGTTCCTCGCGCTGCACCGCTCGGTGGAACCCTTACTTTGAGCCTCGAGTGAGTGTCTGCCTTTGCTACAGCCAAATGCTGTTTTTTTCCCTTTACCGAAAGGTGTTACAAGGATTGCCATTACAGCCGGAAGCTAGTTTGCTTTTCAGTTAATTCATCTTAGTTTAGAGTGAAGGGTCTCACCGCACTCCACTTTTCCTAAAAAGCATTTTTTATTCTTCGGTCACAGTGGACGTTCAATACGGTGTTGGTTTCACGTGTCCAGCACGGGGGTTAGACATGCACACGCCTTCTGGAGTGATCGCCCCGAGACGTCGCGCCCCAGCCCGGCTCCCCCCACACACAGTCACTGCCGAGTTGCCGGCTGCGTTCCCCGTGCTGCGCTTTCCGTCCCTGGGGCTGATTTTACAGCCGGGAACCGGTACTTCTCGATCCCTTTCCCCTTTCCCCCATCCGGCAACCGTCAATTTGTTCACTGTATCTATGAGTTTGCTTTTGTTTTGTCTGTTCGTTTTGCTCTCTAAAATAAATATATGGCTGAAATCGCATGATATTTGTCTTTGTCTGACTCATTTCATTTAGCTTAACACCCTCCAGGTCCACCCATGGTGTCGCGGATCACTGAAGCTTGGAGACCCCGTTGCTGCAAACACGGGCGTGCTGAGCGTACCCCGCAGCGCTCGCGCATCACGTAAGGCCCCGGTCTGGCCAGGCGCCCATCTGCGAGGGGCTGAGAGGGACGGGGGGCCCTGACCGCACGGCAGATGCTGAGCCTCAGATCAAAGGCGCTCTGCACTCATCGGCAGAAGCCGGTCTCGTATGAGTGAGCTGTGATTCACCCGAAGGGAAACATTTGTTGCTGTGTTAGTCACGGAAAGTCCTGCGGTGCGGCCTGGCTTCCGAGCGGGCAACCTCATGTGCATGACTTCACTTCACCCTCGCAACAGTCTCCTGAAGGTGTTGCCATGGTGAGGAAGGTCCAATGGGCAGAAGGGACAATGGGGAGAAGGTCCAATGGGGAGAAGCTACAATGGGGGAGGGGTACAGTGGTAAAGAACGTGGAACGGTGAAGAAGGTACCAGGATGAGGAGGTTGACACGGTACAGAAGGGACAAAGAACTCATCTTACAGATGAGGAATTAGGCTTTGAGACTTGGAGGGGCCAGGTCAAGGTCAGAGACCTGGTGAGTGAAGCACGCTGGTCTTTGGCCTGTGAACCTGGCTTCACTGCATTTCACACACGTCCAGTGAGCCGCTCTGCGTGCTCAGGTGAGAGGGGAGAACACACACCCCTGTCCTCTGCGTGGGTCGTCCCTTCGGCTATGGAACGGCACCAACCAGCAGGTATGACAGAGCAAGCCTGAGAAGCGTCCTTTCCCTGTGTCGGGCTAACGCCTTTCCGTGGATGAACCGTCCCCAGGATACCAGAGCGCTGGCTTAACCCCTCCCGTCAGTACGAATGGGGTCGTGGAGTGTGAAACTCGTTCTATTGAGATAAAGCAGTAGTAACTTTGTAACTTTCTCTGGGGAATTGTACCATCAACGTTTTCAGCCACGTGGATGCTTCTTCACCTCCAAACTTTCCACAGGTCGTAGGTGCATTTTGAAGAAAGTTATTGCAACTGGAGCTTCCCTGAGCTTTGCAGCCAGATGCGTGGCCTTCGTGTGCGGGTCGACGATGTTGAGGCGGGGCCACGGAAAGTGTGCTTGGACGGTGTCGGGATTGCTTCGCATGCACGGCGCGGGCGGGCACCGCTTCGTACCCTGAGCTCGTTATCTGAGCCGAACTGATGCCAACGCCCAGGGAGACAGGAAGAGCAGATGCTGGGTTTACATCATCCACAGGACCCGCGGCTGTTCTGGGGCCCGTCCGAAGGCGCGGAGCCCAGACCTGGTTACGTGACGATGCTCGCTGATTCTTCCTGTTCCCCCAACACTGAAGGCGACCGCTGCGTGCGGGATGACTGGTTGGCAGTCGCTTCCATCGCTGCGTTTTGCTCGGTGGGGGATTTGGGAAAACGACACGCTAACTGCAGCGGCCTCTGCCCACGCAGCTGGCTTCCTCCTTTCACAGGGGCCCAGCCGGGCAACGCGGCGGAGGCCGGCCCCATCTGTTCCCCATCAGGGCACTTGACGGGCTTTCCACGGTCCGCTGGCGGGCAGACGTGCGGTGGGGGGGGGGGGGATGAGGGCCGCAGCTCGGCGTAAGGAGGGGGGTTACCAACTGGCTCACCGCCCAAAGCAACGTTGACTCAGAAACCCCAAGGTCTAGATCTCCGTCCCCAGTTACAGACTGCTCAGCATTTTCATCAGCCCCCGGGACAGAAACACGTGGTCATGAGTTCCACATTCACGGGTGGGCGGCGTGAAACCGGGAGGGAGAGGGATCCGGCCTTGGTCGGAGGGGGATGATTCTGCGAAAATACGCTCGACTGAGCATGGCTGCGAGGTCTTTTATATGGTCTGCCCACCCGAGTCCCACAAATGAACTACCTCCCAATACGAGATTAAAAAAACAGCATTTTAGCGGTGGCGTGTTGCAGATATCCTGATGGTTCTAATTCCTGTCGGCATCAGCTAAATTTGGATAAACACTCTGACAGACCCTCTGAAGAGCTAGTCTGACCTCCCACGAGTTTACAGAGATGGGGTGTCCGGGGGGAGGGCAGAGTGGACCACACCTAAGGCTCTGTCTCTCGGTGAGAGGCCACCGGAAACTCCAGTGGGTGCAGGCGAGTGTGGCCTGGCCTTGTGACGGCTGAAGGAACCAGAGCTCTTCCGAGTGGCAGAGAGCAGACACGGGGGCGAGGTCATGGGTCATTCCCTCCATAGGTGTGGAAAGCCTTCCTACAGAAGAAAGCATGTGGATCCTCTTTGTCCCCAAGGTTTAGAACCCAATGGGTAGAGGGCTGATGATGAGGGGCCGCACGGGGCTGGGCCAGTTTTTTCATCGCAGACTCCACATGCACCTGAAGACCACCGGAGGCAGGGGTTTGAATGCACAGTGCGGCTGCTCAGAGGAGAGTCTACTCAGGAAATTCTCCACTGTAGAGACGAAAGTCACGCTGAGCTTTGGGGAAAGAGGGGGCTTGGGCGACAGGGGTGGTCCAGGGTCTCAGGAAGTCACTCAAGGGGCAGAAGGGGCAGCGAGGTGGTCAGAGGAGGGGCCGGAGAACACGGTGGTTTGGACCATGAGTTTGCGGTAGGATTCGCGCTGGGATCCCATCTCTGCGGCTTGCGTGCTGTGCGCCCTCGATGTTGCAGGGAGAACCAGGGCCTCCGGCAGCCGCCTGCAGCCACTACCCAGAGCCTGGGGCTCCGTTCCAGGACACAGCCGGGGGGATGAGGTTAGCAGATTGGGAGAGCATCTCGGATTATCCGGGTGGACCGCCGTCATTACAAAGGTCCTCAAAAGTGGAAGAAGGAGGCCGAAGGTCAAGGTCGGAGTGAGACAGCGAGGTGGCGTGGCGGGAGTGAGGTCGGAGGGTGCTGTGTGCCGTGTGAAGGTGGAGGAGGAGGCCATGAGCGTGGGAATGCCGGCAGCCTCCAAAGGGCGGACACCCGCAGGAAGGGACCCCGCTCTGTCACCCGTGAGGCCAGTTTCGAACTTGTGACCTCCAGAGGTGGGAAGTAATAAACTGCGTAGTCTTCAGCCACCGCCTTTGCCGCAGTTGTCACCGCGTCCATGCACGGTGAGTCTGGTTGGAGCACCCTGAGCCAGTTCTTTCCCGTGTGAAGGGGACACACGAATAGTATCTATTTCTAGAAGTTTTTTGCAAGGATTTCTAATTTTTGTGAGGACCCCACCCGACAGCTTGTGCATGTTTGGTACAAAGACAGTCATCCGCACAGTGACGAAAGGCGGGCTTTACGTGTGAGCCCGCAGCATGACTTGGCTATCACGAGCACCCGTAACGGTGACCCATAACCGCCTCCCACCCCACCTGGTGGAACCTCTGATGCACCGTCTGGTGCGCCCGCACCGGAAAGTTCCACGACCAGCCTGCCGGTGTGTCCATCGCTTCCCGACCCCCTCACTCCGGTTTTACCCGCAGAGGCCCCGCTGCCCACTTTGGGTCTCGTGCCGACCTACCCACTCCTAATGCGACCCACCGCGTGGACAACGGGAAAGGGCGATCCGCGATCCAGGGTTCTCAGTCGGCACACGACCCGAGCCCCAGGAGTGACCGGAGCCCGGCGAGCCCTCCCCCCAGGATGCAGAGAGCCTGGGGACACCCCCGACCTCTGTGCGGCCCAAGGTCAGGACTGTTACTGATACTTAAGTTCTGATTCTCTTACTTACAAATATTGTGCTTGGGAATAACAGACATCACTAAGCAATACAGGGATTTTGATGATTCTTGAGTTGGCTTATGAAGTTAGAAGACCAGATTCATAGACGAAATGCCATCTGCGTAGTGCCTTTCTGTACAAATAACTGATCAATAATTCTCTGCTTCATTTATTCTGCACACACATCCCTCCCCAGATACACCCCCACCCCGCCCCGAACCCAGTGCAGGGGGCACAAGCGGCAGGAGAGAAACCAAACCAATGAAGACGGTGGTATTTTGAAAAACAAGAGAGAGACTGAGGAAATAAAGATCAGAATGTGGGCAACCACCGAATTTTGGGCCACACATGGGAGAGGAACGTGCGGGAATGTCGGGGCCATGAATACAGACCCTCCCCCCACCCCGGCCGTGAGCACTGCCCTCCCTGCCCGCAGAGACGGCCCCCAGCGGCGCTGCGTGTGAGGGAACAGCGCAGGCGTGGCGTCCCACCGCTGGGGTTCCCAGGCCAGACTCGCCACGTGCGGCCTGCACATCCTTCCTCGGGCGACACGTTTAACTTCACGGAGCTACTGTACAGGTTCCAAGATATAATGCTTATCAAGAACGTGTCCAAGGGCTTGGGATTCCCAAGCAGTCCATTTAATCCCGATGTATTTTAGAGTCCATGTGTCCACGACATCATCCCTCACAGGGTCTCGGTCTGTGAGCTGTCCCTGCCCCCAACGGTGCTTTTCCTCTTACCAGGGAGGCGAGGGGCTGGGTTTGCTCTTTTCCTTGCTCAGGGCCTTGGCTTCCCTCCTGGGGCCGCACAGTGGGGCTCACCATCTGGCAGGTCGTGGGGCCAGACCATGAGCTCCCGCCGAGGTAGAGGAACAAGCCTTCTGCACTGCGGAGGCAGGGTGAGGAGCTGGGTCCTGTTCCTGGGTGGACACGAAGGCCCCGTGTTCTGAAGGCACAGCCGCAGAGCTGTGGAAGCTCCGTGAGCCCGGGTCCCCGAGTGACCGCGTGGAGCCGGGGCCCTGGCTGCACCACACAGGACAGGCCACGAGCGTAAAGGTCAATTTTCATTGTATTAAAGCTCCTGAATTTTGGAGTGGTTGGTTCCCACCTCCCACACCCACGGCCCCTCTAACACACCACTTGAAAGATGATCCCCCCCAACCAAAGACCTACATGTCTGCAAAATGCTGTAATTGATTACAATCTCATGTCTGCCTCTGCAGGCCCCACTGTTTGCAGGGACAGACACTGTCTACTGTCCCCTCCCCTCAGCTCCTGGCCAGCGTCAGTCCCCACCGGACATCCAGTGTGGCCCCTGAGAACCCACCCCTCACACCACGGCTCCAGGGCTCGCGCAGGACCTTGGGCCCTTCGCCTTCACTTACATTTCAATTTTCTTATTTAAACTTCTCTATAGTCAGGTAGCATGACCAGAGGAAAATCATCAGATTGTTGTGACCAGTTTTTTATGAAAGTATCTTGACCTACTTATGCCTCCTAGGGTACCAGGCAGCTGAGAGAAATCTCTGCAAACCACGTGCTCCTGAGAGAAACGGGGAGATGGGAGTCACTGCAGACGAAGGCGGCGCCCCGTTGAAACGTGCTGGACGTGCTCAGAAGAGGGGCGGTGTTCGGGAAAACTTGAAGACAGTTGTGGCGGTTTTGTTAACTTTTCTGTGCCTCAATTTCCCCGTTTGTGAGACGGGACTCAAGCTCCTGGACTCCGGGGCCAGGCCGCCTGGTTCTTCTCTCAGGACGGCCTCTCCCGAGCCGCAGGGGCCAGTTCATCCGTTCTCTGCCTCAGTTTCCCCAACCGTGAGGCCAGGCCCCTGCGGCTGTTTCGTGGGCGGCTGCGGGAGCGGAGTGAGTTAACGTTTGCAGCGCGAGCCGCGCAGAGCTGCGATTGCGTCAGCTACCGCCACTTCTGCAAAGTTTATTTAAAATATCCAATGTCACATCTCCTTCGTACAGTACGTGCACTTCTAGCTTTTCACCACTTTCATTTTATAAACTCTTATGATTTACCCAATTCTTAATTTTTACACAGTTTTTCAAATGTCTTATCTCAAGTAAATCCCCCTTTTGTCTATTTCTCAAAACTAAACATTGAGAAAATTATCTACTCAGAAGATGGCAGCCACCCCGCACCGCGGCGGAAGGGAAGCAGTTCTTCTAAAAAAGGAGATACGCTGAGTAAACAGTCCCGGGAGCGGCCCTGAGGGTGCTCCAGATGCGCCGTGATTCATGGGCAGGAAATGTGGGTGGGCCCGGCCTCGGTTAAACAGTGCGGCGGATGGAAACCAGATGTCGGCCGCTCGTCTAGGGGCCCCGCAGAGCGGGCAGCCTGGGGAGGCGGCGAGAGGAGGGGCGGGCAGCGGGGGAGGGGGGGACAGGAGACACACATGTGGCGAGGGAGAGGCGACACACAGAGGGAGGACGGGGGATGGGGAGGGCCCCGGGGGGGGGGCGGGGGGACAGAGTCAGCCAGGCAGGCACTAATGGAAATAAAACGGCCTCCAAAATCAACTCGTAAAACATTTCACCGGCCAGAAGCCCGGTGCTGTTGAGAATACGCACTCTGTTTCCACACTCGTTCCCAGGGAGACGGGCGGGAGGTCAGATGTTCTCATTCACTGGGAACCCGGGCGCATGTGAGCGCGCGCGCGCGCGCGCAGGGATACGCGGCGCGTCTCCCCGTGTGTTTCAATGAGACGCCTCTCCCGTCCCCGCGCGCTCCCCGAAGGGCCCCGCTTCCTGCAGGCTGGAAACGGGGCCGCCTCTTAGCGCGCCTCTGGCAAGGAGGGGAGCGTTTGAGCGCGCAGTCTGCTCGATCTCCAAGCTGTCTGATACAAAGGAAATCGGCACCTGGAACGGGGTCGTGAAACTGTCGCCGGGGGCCGGTTTTGGCTCGCAGACTGTTTTCCTGCCTTCCGCGGATTAAGAACTTTCTTTATATCTTTGAAGGGGTGTGGGGAAAAAGGAAACAGGATTGTGTGTAGCCCGCAAAGCCCAGACACCCTCTCTGACCCTTTGTAGCAGGGTTCGCTCCTCCCTGGTCCCGCGGATGGCGCCATGCAGGGGGGCTGGCGCGCATAACCGGCCACTTGATGATAATTGCTACAATCCTTAGACATCGGTCACAGACCCAGAGGGTGCTGGCGGTGGGGGGTGAGACTTCACTTGATCACGTCGTGCTAATCACTGGACTTTGTCCCCAAAGGTGGGCAAGGCTAACCTGCACCCCAGCCCGGGGAGAGGTGGGAGGGGGAGGTCTCTCTGGCTGCGTCACAGGAAGGCACGTACTGCTCTGCGTGGTGCAGAGCTGTGCCCGCTCCAGGGCTCCAAGTCCAGAGCTGGCACGCGCCTTCCCGACCTCATACGGGAGAAGGAGCAAGGAGCCCTGAAGTCCCAGGGAAGGCACCTGGGCTTTGGACGGACCCAAAGACAAGGCACCCAAGAAGAGGCAGTTACCAGGCCACACCCTCGCTCAGGTGAAAGTGGCTGGTCAAATAATGAGGAGAATAATAGTGTAATACACACAAAAAACAATAACTATGCTAATGGCCACTAAAACTAATTGGCTGCTGATGGTGTGTGTGTGTGTGGCGCTGGGCTAGGCGCGTCCCCTGAGTTGTCATGTTTAAGGCTCACCATGGCCTGGTGAGGATGAAGGAACAGGCTGGGAGGCAAAGCAACATCCCCGAAGCCAAGCAGCCATGGTCTTCACTGGTGGTCGCAGAGAGGATGCCCCGGCACCGCCTTCACTGTTTCTTACAGGGAGAAAAACGCCACGCCCCGTGTTCCAATGTAAATACGCAGGGTGCGGATGGCATGGAAAATAGGCCTTTACGATTCGAGTTTTACCTCCCTTTTCCTAAAACCACGAGGATAAAACCCCAAGCCTGGAGGTGGGTCCCTTAATTTTTTTCTAGGTTTTATTTTCTGTGGCATCCGCAATGTGCCGTGTCTGGCACTGCCCCCTCTCGGGACTGAAGCCGCCTTCTCCAGGGCCACGTGTTTCTGTGCTTTACCTGCCAGGAAGTCTCTTCCTCACTGTCTGGCTCAGCTGACTGCACCCTGTATCTCGACCGCACTTGGAAATAAAATCTGTGTATCAGCATGTGCGTTTTCTGCTGTGACGGCTCAGAAGGGTCTGTGTCAAGGAAGTGTGCAAAAGTGCAAAGTGCCGCTCAGCAGAGGCGCTGCACAGGGGACTGGTCTGTGCTCCGGGGGGGCGGGGGGGGGAACGTGGCCACAGGTGCGGGTGGCTGGCCACGCACAGCCTTGCTCACACAGGGGGATGGTGGGCAGCCGGGTCAGTCAGGACCCATGTGTCTCCCTGGGAGGGAGCTCGGGCATTTTGAACAAGATTCTCCTATAAATTCGTATCTTCGCTCTTACGTGGGTAATGGGTGTGACACCTGCGGAATATTTCTCTCCACCTTTATTTTAACGAGGTTGGAATACAGTGCGTCCAGCTGTGCCTCTTCTTCTTCTGTGTTTATCCTGTTTGGTTGGATCTGCGGTCTCATGTCTTTCATTGTTTTGACAAATTCTTGTCCATTTGCACCTCAAATATTTTCTCAAGCCCCCCTTCCATCTTTCTTGGATGCCGATTATACATATGTTAGACTTTGGGGGGTATTATCCCAGAGCTCTGGGGTCCCTGGTCGGTTTTTTTCCCATTGCTTTTTCTCCTTGGGTTTTGCGTTGCAATTTGGCAACGTCCACCGAGGTGCCTTTATGTTCGTCGATTCCTGGGCTGTACTGGGCAATGGGCCTGGAGGGGCTCTCTTCATATTTATTTTTATTTCCAGAATCTCCATTTGACTCTTTAAAAAAAACAGTTTCTCTCTACTGAAATTCCCTGTCTGCTCATGCATGTTGCGTTTTTGTTCACTTACTCATTTACTCATTCACCCGTTTGGTGGGCTTTTTATTAAGCGCATCTTAATTCGGATTCTCTGCTGGGGGCTGAGGATTCACAGTGAACAAGTAGACATAATGCCTGCTTGTTCCCTGGGCAATCAAATATTCAGACGAGTAAAACACACTAAACATCCACCGAGTGTCATGGGGAGAGAGGGTTGGGTGTGTGTGAGTCCTGACCGGGCCCCGAGCTCGCGTGGACGTGTCCCTTAGGGTCTGCAGGCTGTGGGGCCCTTGAGAATGTGCCCCTTAGGCTCCGCCTGTGGGGCCTGGCGGCACTGGCATCCCCGCTGCTGTGTTCTGAAATCCTCACGGTGCCGACACGGACCCCACACTTCCCCAAAGCTGGGTCCCCCAAAGACACCGGGGCGCACCCTCTGGCTCCCTGCCATGTGCCTTCACTTCACCAATTCCCCTCGACCGCACCGCAGTCTACGACTGTCCCTCCAGCCGCTTTTCCTTTCCTCCTCCTCCTCTGACGGAGCCGGACCTGCTGCGAGGTGATGGCCCCCCGGCATCACCAGGCCCCCTCCCCACAACCCCTTGCGCACATATCCCTGATAAGTCTGCACATCCATCCCAACTTGGCATCTGCTCCTCAGAGGACCCAGGCTGATGCAAAGGTGCGCAGGTGTGAGCCAGGAGACCAGGAGGGCTCGGGGGTGCGTGTTTCGGGCTGAGGGGCAGCATGTCCAAAGGCCAGGTGGCAGAACACGCCCTGAGCTTTCAAGGGGCGAAATGCCAGGGTGCGCCTGTTGGCGCGGCCGAAACGCAGAACGCCGACGACACCCGGCGCCGGTGAGCGTGCGGAGCAGCAGGGCGCTCGTTCGCTGACCGGGGAGGGAAACCGCACAGACGCTTCCTCTGAGAGGCAGTGTCGCACGTCTGAGAACACCGAACACGCCCCCCACGCACTCCAGCCGTCCCACGCTGCGGCGTTCGCCCGATGGCGCTGAAAACCTGGTTCGCATGAAAACACGCCCATGGGTGTCACAGCAGCTGTACGTACAGTGGCCAAAGCCTGGGGAGTGACCCAGCTGTCCCACAGCAGGTCATGGACCGTTAAATGCCCCGTGGTCCATCCGGACAGGGGACTGTCATTCAGCGCTAAAAAGAAACGCGACACCAGGCCATGGAAAGACACGGAGGAGACCTAAACGCACCTCGCTGAGTGGAAGAGGCCAGACCACACGTGGCCGGAGGCCCACTTAGGATGTTCCGTAAAACAACACCGTGGATCCAGCGAAGAGCTCCGTGGCAGCCAGGGCTCGGGGGGAGGGGCAGGGTGGGGTGGGCGGGCAGAGCACAGAGGGCAGCGAACTGGCGATGGTGGACACGTGTCGTGACCATCCACCCAGACCCACAGAATGCACCACACCACGAGTGGACCTAACGTCCACTGGGGACCCCGGGTGGCGGTGAGGTGTCCTGTGGGGTCATCACTCGTCACGGGTGCACCACGGTGGTGGGGGTGTGGACAGTGGGGGAGGCCGTGCATCTGTAGGGCAGGGGGTAATGGGACATCTCTGTACCTTTTTTCAATTTTGCTGAACCCCAAACTGCTCCAAAAATGAAGTTTATTAAAAAAAGGCAGACCGCAATCCCGAACGGTTGCGGCCAAGAGCATGAGAGCCAGGGGAGGGCGTGAGACTGAGCGCGAGGCCCGATGCGCTGCCCCAGGGGTTGCAGCCTCTGTCCTCAAGGGCTCCGTGCAGGGGGGCGATGTGGCTGGATTTTTACTTTTAAAAGATTATTTGTAGCATGAGGGTCAGACTAGATCGATGGTCAAGGGGACCGAGGTCTGCATGGAGACCCGTGGGGAAGCAATACCAGAAGTGTGGCAGCAGAGACAGTGACGGGTGTGGACACCCCGGGCCCTCATCAGAGGCCCCGCCTCCTCACCTGCTCCAGGGCAGAGGGACCCTGTCCCCTTCACCTGCGCCCAGGACCGCAGCTGTGGGGCTGACACTGTGCTTCCTGGTGGAACAATGGCCGTCCTTGGCAAGGGGCGCCTCTCGCATGAGCTCGAGGTGTTTCTGCTACTCCACGCCGATGCTCATAGCCAGCTGGTGCGCTTCCTTCCTTCCTTCTTCCCTCCCTCCCTCCCTCCCTCCCTCCCTCCCTCCTTCCCATCTTCCCTCTCTTCCTCTGTCCCTCCCACAAACACCTGAACATCTTACGTCCCAGGTACTAGGGATGCATCAACGAACAGACAGACAGAAATCCCTGCCCTCCTGGAATTTGCATTCCGCCACGGGAGGAAATCCCACGGGATCTCGGGGAGAATTAAATTTACCTGTCTTTTCCTGCTGGTGGATCCACAAGACCTGTGTTTGGATCTTCTTCTGGTCACTTCTGTGTGACGTAGGTGCCTCACGCCTCCGAGCTTCCCTTTACAAAGTGCCCGGCGGGGTTAAGTGTGTTCGCCGAGTGTGCGCTGCTGCACACGTCACCGTGTTGTTGCCCACGCAGATGGGGCCGCAAGTGCGGATCCGGTGCGCTGTCGGGCGTTCAGATGGTGGCCGGGTCTCTAACCCCTGTGACCCGGTGCCCTGTGTGCGGCCTCCTTTGCCTATGAGAAGAGACATAATTTCCAGACTGGGGTCAGGGGGCTTGGGAACGCATTTCCCGGGCTGCCCCCCACCCGGCGCCCGCCGTTGAGGCACGCTGCTGTCTGAGCCCCGCGGTCAGGGGCCTCCTGGGGAAGGTGCCCAGGGCTCAGCCGCAGCCTGTCACCCGTCACCGCAGCCGCTCTCGGTGAGTCAGAGGGTTTAGAAGCTGAATGATGTCACATTTCACGGGGACCCCTTGTCAGTAAAAGGGCGCTGGGGTGGCCCTGGTGCTCGGGCAGGGCCCCGTGCACACGGGCTCTCAGGGCGGAGTTTCCGTGGCCTTGTTCCGCCGTTTCCGAGTCACGGGAATCTCGTCAGGCTTTCCCTGGATGGCATCGGGAGGCGCAGTTCTCTCCAGGCCTCTGGGGCCGGCTTTCCTAGGAGCTCCTTTGGTGCCGCCCTTCCCTCGTCTTCGCCGTCCACCGGCCCGTAGCTGGTGCCAGCCGGCCCGCCCGCCTCTTTTCCACGTGAGACCCTGGCCCCTGCCCGCAGGACAGAGGGGGCAGATGCGAGGCTTCGCTGCTTTCAGAAGCTTTTATTTCAATTTCACTTCATGCTTTGGTTTGTGCAGACAGAGTAATGGACGGTTGTTCTCTGAGGTTCTGGTTCTCCCCTTGAAAATGATTAATTTGTGAAGATGGTAAGAACCTAAATCATTTCAACCGATTAGAATAGCAATACTATGAGTTGCTCTCTATTTGGGAAGAAAAAGGAAGAAGAAGATTACTATCAGGAGCCTCCTCCGGTAACACCTGTTCACGGTGCCCCTGCCGACGGGGGTGGGGGGGACAGCGTGCTGGGCACGGAGGGTCCTGCCTTCACGGGCTGGTCCCGATGACGCCACAGTCGCTCAGCTCCAGCCGCTCACGGCTCGTGTCGCACGCCGGTGAGCCCGCACTCAGAGAAGGCGGGGGTGGTCAGAGCTGCCCCCAGGCGCTGGCGCCAAGCACCGGAGGTGGACAATGCGTTAGACGCCTTTCAGCATGGGTCGAAACACAAAGATTTGATGAACCCGCAAATTACATGAACCAGACACCCACTCCCAACTTATTCCAGTTCATCGGGGCAACGCCTGACCTTCCCAAAGGGCTAAACGGAACTTTTGGGGAACTTTCGGCGTCTGCAAAGCCTCAGCGGTACTTCCCTCCTGCCTCCTGCCGGCCCGGTGAGGGTGGCCATACGGGAACCGCCGGTCTCGGTGAAGGTCGAGGAGCAGCCCAGCCTCCGGTGCGTGCTGCGTGGAGACCCCGTTCTGCCTGAAACCCAGACGAAAACTCCCGGAGGAGGAGCAGGCTGTGCTCAGCCCCTCCCTGCTCGGGGCAGGTGGGCGTGGCCTCATTCAGAGACTGTGGCTCAGCTGGCTTCTTAGGGCCAACTTTTCCTCTCAAGCCATCAGTGCAGGTGACCACAGGGTTTCCTGCAAGATGCAGAGGGTGGGTGATTCGCGAGGTCTGCATTGGGTGCTGCCGAAGACGGGGCACTTCGGGATGGTTCTTCGGGAGAATTCGATCCCACGATCCCATGGGGGAGGAAGGAGGGTGGTCCCTGGGGTTTTCATGTACTGGATCTTCCCAACTAGATCGGCAACAGCCCCCAGACCCCACGCGAGTTTCCTCTGATTCCGACAAGCGCAGAAATAGGCGTAAATGTTTAACCCAGGGGCAGACATGTATACCCACCCCTTATAAACGCCACCTGGTAAGTTTGGGCTCGCTTTCCAGTGGGGCGGGAGGCCCCATGCGGCAAGGGGGTCAGAGCGGGGCCTGGCAGCTGGGACTCTCTCTCCGCTGTGTCGCTAGGCCCTGCCACCTCCGGAGCCGAGATGCCAAAGGCCGTGAGAGACGCAGACGAGACCCCACTGAGGGTCACCCTCCGCATCCTCTGCTGAGTGCGGCCACCAGCACCGCAGGGACAAGACCACTTCCCGTGTTTCCTTCACGTGAGGTCAGGTGTCCGGCTCGGGGCACACGCACGTGTCCACATCCATCCCTGGACGGTGTCTGTGGCCGGCGTCTGGGAGGAGAGGCCGTCCCTGCGGCACTGCCCTGCGGCCCTACCCCTCACCCACCATGGCCCCCTTGCGCTGGGGCACGCGCCCAGCGGCACCGAGCCCAGGCCTGTGGCTGCGTCCTTTCCTCTCCCCTCCGGGACTCCGGGTCCTGCGGGTGTCTCTCCCTCCTGCATCGTCACAGTTCGCATCCCTCCACCTGGTCCCTTCCCTCAGCAGCGTGAGTGCTGCCGCTGCTGGCCTGACCCAGGCAAACCCACCGGACCGACAGCCTGCGGCCTGTTTCTCTGATGCCACGGACTTCTCCCGCTTCTGCTCTGCCGCGAGAGCCTGCTCGCGTCAGGCTTCTGCACCCGCCGGGAGGCTTCCCCCCGGCTCGCCTGTGCCCTCCAGGTCACCGCGTTCCAGGGACAGGGCTCTGTTCCCAGCTTGACCACACTGCCCGAGGCTCATCGTGCCCTTGACTTCCCCGAAGACCTTCCTCCCTCAGCTGCCACGACTGACAATGACGGGACTGACCCGGCTCCCTCCTGTCTTCCTCCCACCACCTGGGCAGCCCCAGTGTTCAGCCGAGAAAGCTGTTTCCATAGGAACAGGCTCTTTACCTGAGAAACAGCCCGAGGCCACTTGGGAGAGAAAGAGAGGTTTCCCCCCTGATCTTTCTCGAATAAAGGGCTTGCAGGCATTCCTGTCGGTCCCTAGAAGAACAAAAGTTTCTGCCCGTGTATGAGGCCCACGTGCGGAAATTCCCATCGCACTTACTACCTGAAGGGTCTCCACGAAGAAAGTGATGAACCGCTTACTGCAAGATGAGATAACAAAGAAGAACAGAACCCAGGATCTGAGGCTGAACAACAATGTGTCCATCACCGGGTGGATGAAAAGAAAACCTATCAGCCTACGCGCAGCAGACTTTGTTTCCCTCAATTTTGTGGGAAAACAAAATTGTTACCAGGCTCTATCCTTCCTTTCACAGAGAAGTGGGGGCAAAGTGCATTTTTAACAGTGTTTCTGCCAGTAACAAGCACTCGCTGAGGAACACGGGAGAATAAAGAACAGCACAGAGAGACAGAAGCAGCCCGGGCTCCACACCCGCCCCGACTTCCTTCCTTCCAGGGTCCATCTGATCCCCTCATTTTACGGTTCATTCTGTGTTTATTTTCTTTAAATAAACATGTAATAGTTCACATGTCTTGCTTTTCTTCTCTTAAGATTATACTCCCGATCTTGATATTATGACTATTCTTAGTTCTATTTTTAAATAAAACTGTAACACTTGTACACCCCTAAACAACATGAAAGTATTATTACATTAAAATAAGTTATAAAGTCTGTGCATTTCTTCACATAACAGGCCACCGAACTGGCCACAGCCTGTCTCCTCACCGTAACCGTCGCCGGCATTTGGGTCAAATCCTCAGGCGTTTGCTGGCACGGGGATGCATTTGAAGTCGAAGGCAAGTTTTTCCCGGAGCCACAGGACATTTCTCTGCAGAATTCATACAATGCTTCGCAGAACCCCATTGCTTGCCCTTCGATTATTTTCATTTTTGGTCATGTAGATTTCTCCCGATTTCTCACGAATACACTTGTGGGGCAACTGACCGACCGCCACTCAGAATAATTCCCCGGAAGCCTCCGAGGGGCCGCCGGGCGTGTGGTCGGATTGTCGTCTGCAAACCCACGCCGGGCTGTCTCCCCCAGGAGCGGAGTCCCCTGTCCGTCTCTTCGCCCACAGGGGTTTCGTGAACCTAGTCCTGCGGGATTTCGGAAGTGAGGATTTTTAACTGTTTTAAATTGAGTCTGTTACGGTCAAAGTTTTAAACGTACTTATCACTCTCCTGTATTTCTTCTTTGTAATTCCTCAAGCAAATATTTTGCACCCTTTTTCAATTTCTAAATATATATTTGCCCTTTTGCAAATTCTGATACAGCAAGAAAATCACACCTTTTTCATTTATCCTGGAACAACTTCCTTCCGCTCATTATTTGTCACTGAGGACACGCTTTCTGGTGCCCTGGGAATTTGCACACCCCTCTTCTCCAGCGGAGGGAGGGAGGGCGGGAGGCAGAGGCTGCGTCCCGGACCCCCGCCCGCTCTGGAAGAGACCCGACTTCCGCTTTACTTCCGACAAGCTCTGTGGCTCTGGGTCAGCTGCCTCCTGTTCCTCAGGCCCAGACTCCTCACCTGCCAAGGCGAGGGGCCTCCACTGACATCCCGGTTCCCCGGGGCTCCAGGGACCTGGCACACCGAGCCCCAGTGGCCCAGCCAGGTGGGCGGGGGGCTCGGCTCGGTGCCAGGCCCCAGGGGGTTGGGGGAGCCTCCAATCTACCAACCGGCCGAGGAGAACGGGCTTTGGTCTGGGCGGACGCGAGGTTGGGACTCCGCAGCTCTACCCCCGCCGGGAGGTGACCCAACTGCTCGGGGATGGGATCCTCAGCCACGGGTATGGAGCTGTCTCATCCGGCAAACCTGCTTCTCTCTTCTTCCTCTCGCCTCTCCTCCTGACCTTCTCCTTTGCCTTTGAAGGAAATAGAATGAGAAAAGCTCTTTTCTGGGTAATCCTAGGGCTTCGGAGATAAGTTACCTCGGGGGCCACTGCGGCCGTGGGAGCCTGGCCCACGGATGCTTTACCCGGATCCCTGCGGGCTACACCACTCCCACCAAAGCGCCCGGAGATGGGGCTGCCGGGGGCGCCCGCCTGAGTCACAGAATCGTTTCTCGGCATCCGGAGCAGTTAAACCGTGTACTCGAGTTTGACCTCACTTTGGCTTTACTTGCTCTATTTTTCCAAGTTGTCACATGAATTATGATTACAAATTAATAAGTTAATCTTAGAGCCTTTCAGTCGGTCTTCTGCGAAATCTGGAGGTCAGCGCCTGCCTGGGGGGTTCTGACGACAAAATACGCTGATAAATGCGGTACCACCACGAGGCCTGGAACAGGGGGCCCTTCGACTTCTCCTTGCCTAGGCAATGGTATTCAGAGGGAAAAAACACAAGTTCTAAAATTAGAATAAATCAGCATTGCGTAAGCAGCATTCTGACACTGACACATTCTTGAGTGATTTACACACCCGCTTCCTCGGCCTTCGTTCCTGAAGGAGCTCCGCCCGCGGTACTGAGAATGAGGGGCCACGGTCACCCGAAAACACAGGGGTCCGAGGATGACGCTGACATCCTGCATCTGGAGTCCCGACGTCTCAGAGGTTCAGGCTCCCGGGTGAGGGGCTCCCATCCAGAGGCACGGCAAGGATGCCACCACACCGGGGAGAGAGACCCGCCTGTGGACATCGGGAGGCCCTGAGGCCCCGGGGCCCACAGCCTGGAAAGGGCCCCCCCCACCCCGGGCTGCAGCTCGTGATCCTGGTTGTCACGGGAGGTGGGGCTGCTGGGGCCCCGGTGGGGGCGGGGAGACCGAGTCGGAGTCGGGCCCTCCGAGCGCCTCCGTGTGAGAATGCAGCCGTGTGCTCAAGTTTCAGTGGAAAACTAGAGAACCCAATGAACAGGCAGGACTCAAGGCCGTCTGGGGGTGAACACGTGGGCTTCTCCACCACGTGGGGCCCAGGCAGCCTCTTCCCTGGAAGAAACAGCGGGAGGCACAGGCCACAGACATCGCTAGATGTCAGACCAACGACAGAAGCAAGGATCGGAGGTGCTTCGGACACTTCCTAGTTGCTTATTACATGTGAGAACCTTTTTCTAAGTTAACTCTCTTCCCCACGCTCATTCTAGGTACCAGTTGTTGGCAATTAGCTGGATTATTTATGCAAAACACCCAGGGAGATCAGGCTGGATCTGAGAAAGGGCTGACGCAGGCAGCAATCGGTGTGACCATCGGGGTGACGGGTCTGCGCTTTGGGGAGGGACACGCGCAGCTGTGGGTGGGGAGAGAGGGCTGCGGGGTGGCTGCACCACGGTGCTGGCCGCTTTGCGGAAGGTGTGCGGGGAAGCTGAGCAGCGCGAAGCTGGACGGTGTCAGCTACGGATCGGTGGCCTCTCAGCTCCAGACTGACCCTTGCCGGACCCTTTAAATGCTTTCCCCCTGCTGGTATTTACCGAAATCTTTGTCCTTAGAGGCCCCTGGGGAGATGGAGCCGGAGGAAGGGACTTTCCTCGGTGGCTCTAGGGTATGAGTCCCCTTGGCAGGCCCCTGCAGTGCATGTGGCTTCGGGCGCCTGCTCCTGCTCTTGCATCGCACGGGGTGGTCCCGCCTGACCTCTGCGGCGCAGCCACTTCCGGGCCTCCGGGCCCCCGGCCCTGGGCCCCTCCCCTGCTCCGCAGGGCTTCTGCCCCACAGCTCCGCGCCCCCGCCAGCACGCTGCCATCCTGGACTCGCTGTCCCTGACCCCGAGTGGACACGTTTCCAGCCAGTTCCAGAGGCTGATTTCCAGTAAGTTCTACTGGTGCATGGTACAGCAACCCCTCTGCCGTCCAGTGAGACAGGCCTGCGTCCTCTCCAAGTGGCCGGAACCCTCTGGGCCCTGGTGGGGGCAGGGCTTCCCTGAGCCTGGACCTCGGGCCTGGGGACAGGGCCGCCTCTCTGTCCGCCAGTCCCAGGGTCCTCAGAGGTCTTTTTCTCCTCGCTAGCTGGTCCCTTGTTGCCCTACCCCCATCGTACTTAATTCTGCAAACCCAGCTTTCCCCGTCGGGATTTCCGAGTGGGCTCTGCCTCCTGGCTGTGCCCCATTGGCACGAGGCTGTGTCATCTTCTCAGGAGAAGCAACACAAGTCTGAGCATTTCAGGAGCCGGCGCTGCCCCTGGGAACCCGCCCTCGCCTGGCCCGTGTGGTTGGCTCCCGCGGGCCCGCGGCTGCTCTCTCCAGGACGGTGTCTCAGGCTTCGCCTTCTTCAGTGTCCGTCAGCGGGATGCGGACCACCCCTGCGTGTCAGGAAAACATGCAGCGCGGCCGGGCTGCCACCCAGCCGGGCCTTGGACCCCCAGCCACGGGGGTGTGGTGGGCACGTGCATGTTTGCGAATTCCTTGCGTCTCGGTTTCTGACCTCAAGCTGTAGCCCGAAACGTCCAAGGAAAGCGGCCTTTTCATTTCCTGGCGGAGGGCAGTGGAGAGCGAAGCCCGCGCAGCTGTCCCGGATATGGGCCTGGGCAGCCACCCGCCCCTGGTGTCTGACCTCGGAGACCGTGCCGTCGGAACTGGCGGCAGGGGGAACTCCCCTCTCCGGGCCGGCCGGGCCGGGCACAGATGTCTGGTCTCGATTTCTGGAGCGGCTTCCCTCTCCAGAAGACTGGCGTTCCTTTCTCCCATCTGCTCAATAAAACATTACCTGTCACTGTCGTCACCTGGTTTTTGAAGGGAGCTGCGTCCCATGTGGACTGCACAGGCCTGAACCGCTCTCTCCCGATCGGCTCACAGCCCCGTCCAGTCAGGAGCCAGGGGACACAGGCGACTGTGCTGTCTGTTCCGGATCCTGGGGCTCGACTGTGCCGCGTGACCGGCGAGCTAACGCACACGGGCGGGGACAGCGCCCTCCCAGGGAGGGCCAGAGAGCTGCCCGTCCACGTGCCTTCTGCAGCCTTGTCCTTCTTCCCACTGAGTCTGGGGTCTTTCTGGGGAGAAGAGGCTGCGGTGTGTCAGGGGGAAAACAGGGATTTCCCTCATGGGGGCCTCCCCGTGGGAGCCTGGGAAGTGAGCCGCCCGCCCGCCCTGGCGGTCTCTGCGCTCTCACCGGCAGTGAGTGATGCAGGGTGCAGCCAGGAGGGGGGCCCCCAAAATAGGGATTTGGAATGGGCCCAGAACTCACAGTGTCCAGGAAATATTAGAGGGACATATAAGATGTCCTCACCCCTTCCCCCACAGGTATGAGTTGGGGGAAGGGACACATGGAGCAGGGACATGCAGAGCTGCTAATCCATGGCATGATCCTTTAACATATCCATAGCCTTTGGCTGGTAGCTTAGATGTGTTAAACAGCTGTGGCCATGCTCTGAACCAGGGGGGATGGAAAGGACTCCCCCCAAGACGTGACTGGGGGAGGAACCTCAAGTCACAGCGCCTGCGTGGGAGCTTGGAGAAGATTGGCTCCAGAAAATGGGGACACACCTGCCCAGACTCATGATGGCATCCCAATAACCTTGGAAACATACAGGAATGCTGGCAGGTGTAACCGATTGTAGGAGGAGTTGGAAATGGGGGTACAGAAGAGATTTGGCGCAGGGATTTAAACTGAGAAGCGGCAGCCATTGGGGGGAAGAAGCCACGTGCTTTCCCGAGAGTTAGGACCCTCACAGCCCTGTGAGGGAAAATCACCATGTGGCTTTAGCAGAGAATTGCCACGTGGCTTTTCCAGAGTGGGGACCCCTTCCCCACAGCTTTGGTAGAGGAGGGACCACGCAGCTTTGGGGTGCTTCCTTTGTCTGCGTGGCCTGGGAGCAAGAGAGACTGCCTGGAAGAAGGGTGAAAGAACTCTTGCCAGTAGGCCATGAGAAGGTGCCACATGGCTTCAGATTAACCAGAGATCCTGCCTGGACGACAATACAGCTGACGATGTCAAGAGCCTGGATCCCGGACGTGTGCTTCTCTTCCTTGCAATTACGGTACCCTGACTTAGGGCAGAGGGAGATAGGAAGCACTGTGGGCATCCTGAAGGACTTTGATATTTTAATGAAGTTAAGTTGCTACTTTAACTCTGTATAGTATTAAATAAACATTTCCTTTCCTTTTCACAAATCTCTGGCTTTGAGAGGCATCTTTCCATAAGGCGGCGGACAATAACGGACCTTCTGTTTGCTCTGTAACATGAGCAGGTCAGGGCCCCTTCGAGCGGAGGGGCGGCGTGACCTGACATTTCTCCAGTCCCTCGTACAGCGCCCTGCCCTGGAAAGGTGGACGTGGTGCCAGCCAGGGTTCCTCCGTGTGTGTCAAAAACCACCTCCCCCCCTCCGGCCAGTACAGTAAAGATGACCATGTTTTTAAATGACATCGCACAGACGCAAGTCCCACAGGATGGTCCGCACAAGACGAAAAGGCAAGACGTGCGACCAAAGCTTGGACGTTTCCTGGGCTGGAGGCTCTGAGTAGGTGGGGGGTGGGGCAGGGAAGTGACAGAGGGAAGCCCACCCCCAGGTGTGAGTTCAGTGTGGGCTGGGAGGGGAGAGGGTGCAGACAGGCGAGGTCTTTGCCATCCCCACGTGGACAAGCACAGTTCTCGGGGATGGGGAGGATCTGCCGGAGACCCCGCTGTGCCTCATTCCTCAGGTGCTGAGTATGCACCTCGGAAGTGCACCAGCCTCCCTAGGAGAGGGTGAGAGCCCCGTCCCTGGGAACCCTCACAATCTAGCCAGAACCCACCATTAAAAAAAAAAAAGAGAGAGAGAGAGAGAAGGAAACAGGCGACCCAACAAGGTGGCTGGGGGACATGTCTCCCTATTCCCAGTCACATGGGGAGAGGCTGCCCCTCCGCCAACCTCCTCGCCTCATTCTTACCCCTCCCCGCCCCCGCCCCTGGCTCCGGCTCCGGCTTCCCGCAAGCTGCAGACCCTGCCTGGTGGGAAACACCAGCAGAAGCAGGAGGTGTGGGGTCTTGTGGGGATGGTTCGGGTCATTCCAGCGAAGCTTCCCTGAGCCTCCGGCACACGGAGCGGGGGGGCCTCCGCACCTGCACTCACACTGCCGACTGTGCGCGCTGCGGTGGGTGAGCTGCCTTCCTGAGTCTCGGCATCCTCACCTGCATGGCAGACGTGCTGCGGGCTTCCCGTGGCTGCTCTGCCTGTTCACGCAGCACGGCATCGGGGGCCGGGGCCGAGACCCGCTCTGCAGCGCTGACCTGTCCCCCTCCCCGCTGCTCCCCGAGCGCTGGCTGGGCACCTGGTGCTGCTCACACATCGGACACGCAGCCGGCCGTGAGGGGGGGGGGCGTCGCCCACCCTCAAAACCCTGACATCGGATGACGCTCGCCACAAAGCAGAGGTGCTCAAGCTCCCTGAGGGACTGCGTTACTTCTAACGGTCTTTTGAGAGGCAACAGTCTCAGAACCGGCCCTAGGACTAAAGTTCAGGGCCAGAGGGAGCCGGGCCCCTCAGTGTCAGGACCTAGATCCGTGCGCTCCCCGCCCTCGGCTCACCAGGCCCGAGGAGACAGCGTTGCCAGGCCCGAGGAGACAGCGTTGCTGGGTGGAGGAGGCTTCGTTCGGATCTCCTTGGTGCGCGTGCGTCCCAGCTGCCTTCCCATGCAAGAATCTGCTCGTTTGAAATGCTGGGATGTTTAGCCCTGGCCAGGTGGCTCATTTGGTTAGAGCACCGTCTTGTACGCCAAAATGTTGCGGGTTCCATTCCCAGTCTGGGCACGTCCCTGGGTTGCAGGTTCGGTCTCCAGTCTGGGTGCGCGTGGGAGGCGACCAATGGGCGCTTCTCTCTCACACAGTGTTCGCCTCTCCCTTCTTTCTCTAACATCGATAAACACACTCCTCAGGTGAGGAGTGAAAAGTTACTTTAAAAAGTGTTCGAGCATTTAGAGACACAAACCAACCATCTGAGGTCAATCGAGGTTCAGACTGAGCCTAAGGTTTTTATTTTCCTGCGTCCGGCCCCCCTGGTGCTGTGAGTCATTTCGGCTGCGAACGGAAGGCATCTCCGCATCGTTGACAAAAGCCATGCAGCCGCCAGAATACCAGGGCGACCGGTCGGTGGGTGGCGAATGGGAGCGGCCAGCTTCTCCGGCTCCTCCCTGGGATCCGCGGGCTCGGACAACACGCCGGACGCCAGGGTAACTCGGTGCGGTTCATCTTTCCATTTTAAAAAAGGAGGCTCAGGAATGCAGCCGGCTTGGCATTTCCTGGAAGATCAAAGCCAGCACATCTTGTCTGGTGTCCGTGCCTTCGAGCCAAGGGCTAACTTCTGGCTGGGGCGGTTCTCAGGAATCTTCCTGCAGAAGTGACATGGCAACACCCACTTAAACACAAAACACTGATACATTGTTAATCGCCAGCCAAGTCGTGGCACTTGGTTTAAAAATAGCAATGCACGTAATGATGGATGCCTTGGAAACAAACAAGGCATTCATCTTTAAAAAAAAAGGGAAACAGAATAAATTGTTTCTAGGGCATTTAGGGTTTTAGGAGCAGAGAGCTTGACATTCGGCTAACGACAATCAGTGAGTCATTCAAATTGCTGTCGAAAATGGCCTGTTTCCGGAGATTTTCTTTCATTCGGTTAAGTCCGTTTCCGGCGTGAGCTTCCAGGGCGGCCGGCTCGGGGGTCCCCTGCTCTGCTCCAGGGGCCGTGCCAGAGCAGCCTGGGGGCGAGTGTGCGCCTCGCCTCCCGGAGGCCACGCCCAAGGTGTTGGTTCCGGAACTGCTTTGTCCTTCCTACTTGCAACTGGGGAAGATAAGAGCATGTGAATTATTATTTATGATTGTGTTGCTTACGTTTTAGTTCGATCCTAATTTAAACGGTGATGCCCGTGGACAGTGGGAGTCCACGCTCACGCCGGCCCGGAGGACGGGGGAAACTGACGATTGTCACAGACGTCGCGGGTCGCTGAGCAAGCAGCAAGCGTGTTACAGAGGTTGCCACTAAGCTCTCAGGGCCCCCTGTGACAGGCTCCCCCACGGGTCTCCGTTCCCAGGGCCCCCGGCACCTCAGCAGGTTTCCCTGGGGGCCGAGAACAACAGCAGCCCCGAACCTTTCCTGTGCTCGGGTCTGAGCGGCCCCGGAGGCGCAGGGTCAGAACAGAGACCGTGAACGACGGGCAGCCGGGGGACAGTGTGCCAGGACCTGTTGGAGCCTGCGCCGTGCCTGATCGGCATCTCCGCGCTTCCTCGGGGAGGTGAAATGCCCGCTGGAGCCTTCCCGAGGGTGTGGTGACTTCCGGGGCACCTCGGCACACAGTTGGGGAACCACGGCCCCATGAGGTGCGTCCTCTTCACACATCCGTTTTCGCGGGAGAGACCCGGGTCTGGAGAGGTTTAGTTGCTGGGCCAGGATGGAGGCTGGTAAGAAGCGGTGGGGAGGGAGGCAGACTGGGGGGGCTGGCCCCAGAACACGGCGCTGTCAGTCTCTGCTCACCGCCCCCCACCCGCCAGGCTCCTCTGTGGGAGGAGGACATCCGGGCTCCGAAGTCTGAATGGCATCAGGAGGAAGAAGAATTTGGGATGAACATCAGGGGTGTCCTGGGCCCCTGGGAGACCCAGAACCAATCCACCCTCCCTCCATCTCTCCCTGGGTCACTCGCTGCTCACTGGGCCGTGTCGCACGGAGCTCACCGTCCACAGAGTGGCCGGAGCGACGAGAGCCATCCCAGGGGCTCTCTGGGGCGGGGCACAGGGAAGGGGTCTCAAGCTCAGGGTGAGCGGCAGGCAGGGGAACAGGCGGGGTCATGAGCGGCGAGGACGGACCAGAAAAGATCGGAGCAGCTCCTGGAACCGCACAGCCCCGCCCGGCCTCTGCCTGGTTGCAGCGACCCTGGCCTGGGCCCGGCCGACCCCCGGCCATTGTCTCCCTTCTTCGGGCTGCCTGATGGCACCCCGGTGAAGGGCCGGCTTGTACGATCTGCCATCCCTGCGGTGTGTCAGCTTCTGTTGTCCCAGGGCGGTGAGCTTCGAGCTCAGCTCCACGTGAAGTTTGAAAATAGAAATTCGGTGCCTTGGCAACACTGGCGGGCGGTCGTGGTGCATGTATTTCCTTTCAGAGCCCGGCCAGCCGTGCGCGGCTCCGCCCGCCCACCCAGCGCGGTGTGAGCTCCAGTGGCCAGCTCCTGCTTCCCGGGGCGGGTGGGGCTGTGCTTCACCAACTCGGCTATTCGGCCGGCACTTCCTGAGCACCTGTGTGTTTGGACACGCGGAAGCGCCCCTCCTCCACCAGGGCCCAACCTGGGGGAAGCCGTGGACCTACAGTGCAGGGTCCGTGACCTTGGCTGGGGCTGTGGGCTTCAGCAGGGTCTTGGGGGCGATGTGGAGGGCTGCCGGGCCAGGCACCATGACGGCTCCTGGGACTCCAGCTCGCTTCTCTCCTGTGTGCCCTCCGGCACGGGATCGCCAGGCCCGAGCTGTCTCCTGCCCGGACACGGCCACCCGGCTCATGCAGGGCCCGAACCGAGCCCCCTACCTTCCACAGCCGGGTCTCTGCACGAGGCTCCCCGGCTGCCGCAGCTGATGCTGCCGGTCTCCCCGATCGCTTCCTTCACCCCCGACGATCAACTCTCAACTCCGCTCGCAAGACTCCACACCTCCCCTCCCTTCAGTCCCTCTGAGCGAGCCCGGTCCAGATGCCTCTCCCGCTGGAGGGCTGAGCGATGATTCTGGAACCCGAGTGCCCACCTGCAGTGTCCACCGTGTCTCTCACCGCTCACAGCCGGGACCAGCGCGGTTGTTCTGGCGCGTCTCACGTATCCATCCAGCAAATATTTACTGGTTTCTCATCTTTCCGCAGAAGCGAAAGGAGACAAAATCTAAACTCCTTGGCTCGGTTTTTCCAGCATGTTCACAAGCGGACGGACCCCGGTTTGTTTCTTGGCGTGCTCCCCAGCCTGGGCACCTCATGGCAGCCCCGCTGAGCTCCGGGGGCCGCGGGGCTTCCCACGCAAGGGGAGAGCGAAGGAAGAGGTCTCTGAACCGCTGTTATTCTCGGACGTCAAATAAAAGGCTTCGATGACCACCGAACGGGATAGCCATGAAAACCTCACTTCGGCTAAGACTGGGGGCAGCAAATTAACCACAAGGCTCAGGAGGGAGGAGGCTGAGTGTGACGTCACTTCCTGCACACAGGGCCCGTCCCCCCCAGCACACCCAGATGTCCTACTGCTGGGGTGCCCGGGACTTGTCGGGGTCCCCTTCTACGCCTGATGCTGTGGCTCTTTCCCACATCCGTGAGCCACCCCCCATCTGTCCGATCAACCGCTCTTTGGCTGGAGGAGGTCAGCCCGTTTCTGTTGCTTGTAATCGAAGAACCTAAAACGACGCAGACCCTTTCTGCCTGTGACGCTCTGTGATTTCAGGCTCCAGAACGCCACGAGGGTGGCGGGAGGCTGTGCCGAGGAGGGGCGCTCACCCGAGAAGTGTTTCCGGAGGTGGGGGCTGCCAGGCTGTGCTCTGCCGCCCCCTGGGTTTTGTCCCTCACAGCTCCCCGGCATCGGCCACCCCGGGGACACGCCTGCCCTGGCGGCCCTTCAGGAGATGGCCGCAGCCTTCAGAGCGTGTCTCAGCGGCTCCGAGGTCCACATTGGCGCCTGTGGGGTGACCTGGGCGGAAGGGCTGGGGACCGACAGTCTCCATGTCTCTCTGTCACTGAGTCAGCATGGCCCCTCCTTCATCCGCTTTGTGCACTTTCTTTACAAACTTTTACTTGAAAAACTCGCTTTCCTTATCGAAAACGAACTTTGAAAGTCGCTGCTTTGAGAGTTTTCCCAGAGGGAACGTCCCCGAGAGCCTGGTCCACTTTGTCCCAGCTGCGGGCTCCCCGCCGAGGAGTGTAGGCGCGGAAGCCAAGCCGCTTTCCCGAGAATCGCAGACGAAAGCCAACGCCCACTACGTCCCACCCGCCCCCACGTTCCGGCCTGACTCAGCCCACGGCGCCCGGCAATGGAGCCGAAACGTGTGCAGATCCGTCGCCAAGGGAGCCCGTGAGAAGAAGCCACTTCCGGAAGGGCACCCAGAGTTCGCTCGAGGGAGCCCGCACCCCGAGGCTCCTGGGTGGGGTGTGCGGCCTGGACAACCCCGTGACCCCGGGTCAGCTCGAGCTCCCCGGGGACAGGAGCCCGTGACGAGCCTGGCCGCGTCAGCGCCGTCACCGGGAGTGGTGCCGAGGGCAAGACGAAGGGATGGGAACGCGTTTCAGTGGAGGGAGGGCCGCCGGTGTTGGCTGTGCAGGAACTGGGCCCCCCGAGACCGTGACCCCTTCCGGAGGCCACGTGGGACGTGAGCTGGACTCGGCCCCAGCCTTGCGGGTGGAGTGGCAAGGAGCGCTCACGGACTGGATTCTGTCGGTCCCTGTTCAGAGCTGCACCCAGTGGGGCAGCGAGCTACGGCTGCAGGCTGAATGTGTGCATCCCCCCAGGATCCATGGGTCGGACCCGAACGCCCCAGGGGGTGGTGTTTGGAGGTGGGGTCTTTGGGAGGTGGTCAGGCCCTGAGGGCAGAACCCTCGTGACTAGGATTGAGGTCCTCAAAACAGAGACCCCGCACGGGCCCCTCGCTCCTTCCATCGTGGGAAGATGCAACCAGGAGGCAGCCGTCTATGAACCAGGAAGCTCTCGCTTCTGCCAGTACCATGGCCTTGGGCTTCCCCGCCTCCAGAGCCGCGAGAAATGGCTGAGAAGCCAACCGTTCTGCGGCATCGTGTTGCAGGAGCCTGGGTGGACGAAGAGGGCCGCTCCAGGCTGCGCCTGCCTGCGGGGGAACTGAGGCGTTAGCTGCGGCGTCCCCTGGGTGGTGCCCAAGAGCTGCCGGGTGCGGGCCCGCACCGGGTGCTGTCCGTGACACGTGGACGCGGCTGCTCAGAGCCCGTGCACCCCCCGCACGCCTGGGCGTCACAGGGGGCCAGGTGCATCGGTGGTGACGAGAGCCCAACGTCTGTCCTCACCGTGCCGTACAGCACCTCTGGCTCTGGTCCTAAAAGCGGGTCTCGCTGGCCGCTTGGGCCAGACGCCCTCCCTCCGGGTGAGGAAAGAGGGGCGATCTGGCCTCACCCGGGGCCGTACTCGTTCAGCGCGGCAGCCAGACCCGGTCTCTGCAGACTGAAGGCAGCTAGGGGCTCACGCACCACCACTGGCGCCACCGAAGGGCAGGCCGCAGCTGACAGCACTGCTCCAGTCTCCGTTACTCAGTCCAGAGGTGCTTCCCTCCCCAGACCGAAGCGCTCAGTGGATCCGGGCTGCTGGCCGGGCGGGGTCTCGGCCCATCAGCAGACCTGCACGTGACAGGTGACAGCGGCTGTCACTGTCCTCCCACAGGTGCATCTAGGGAACCCTGGCAGCGCCAGGCCCTCCTGAGCGCACACCCTCGGTCCCGGCATGCCCCGTCCCGCCACTGCCGCGTGGGCCAGGGGGTCCTACAAGCCCCTCGCAGAGAGCCATAAAGCCAACTCGGTTTCAAGAGAACACTCGGAAAACACCCTCTGTTACGGTTCCGAGAAATCCATGTCGATGCCCCGCCCACAGAGATGGCCCGCGAGTCCCCGCTGCTTCAGTGTAGGCTGCGTGCAGCGACCCTGCCCCACGAGGACGGCGTGGAAAGCGAGACACCCGAGAAACACGACCTCAGCCAGCAGGCCAAGCTCAGCGTCAGCGGTGACCAGCCAACTGTGTGGCTGGTGTGGACCTGAGGGGAGAGAGAACGAGAACAGTGTTTCGCCTCTGCGGTCTCAGTCCCCACGCACCGCAAACCCAGGCTCGCCAAGAGCACACGTCAGACCCGCCCCAGCGAAGGGGCGTTCGCAGCGCACCTCACCTCACCGGTGGCCCTCAAAACCGTCAAGGCCGGCAGACCAAGGGAAGCCCGAGGAAGTGGCACAGCTGAGCAGGAGACATGGTGACCCAGTGCCACGCGGTGTCGTGGATGGGCTCTGGGGACGGACAGAGGACGTTCGGGCACAACAAGGACATCGTATATAGAATGGACGTGAGCTCTTACCCGCGTCTCAGCACCGGTCCCTCCGGCGTCAGATACGGACCTGCTCCGGCGAGACCTCCATGAGAAGGGACGTGGGGTGGGGCCCCTGAGCGCTCTCTGTCCTAACGTGCTTGTTCCCTAAGTCTGAAGTGCTCCCCGATGAAACGCTTATTCAAAAACAAACACCAAGACACTTTTTGCCTTTTCTGCTGCGTGGACAGGTTCCCTGATGTGCCAAACAACGGTGCCGACACCCTGGCGGAAATCCGGGCGGGAACGCCGACCGCCATCAGGGACCTGGTCTTCCCTGGTGGCTTTAGTCAACCTTCAGCGTGAGTGGCCGGCTTGCGAATCTTCTGAGCAGCAACGCGAGAAGCTCGCCGGCAGCGCCGCCGCCCAGCGAGCGGGAGGCAGGTGCCCGGGGAGCCCCGCGTGGCCGGCTGAGCTGTGCGCCGCGCTGGCCTCTCTGTTTCCGTGGAAGGCTGCCGCGTTCGCTCGGAAAGAAGCCTGGCAGACAGACCGGGGTTGTTCACACTCAGGTGTCCCTCAGGGTGCTGCTGAGCCCGCCCACGGGGCGGGGGGGCTGCCACTGCGAGGGAGACATGCACAGGATTGGGGGCCAGGGACGAAAGGCGAGCCTCCCAGCCGGCGTCGGACTTTTCCGCAATGGCCGGTACCTCAGGGGACGCCCTGGGGCCGGGCCTTTGTGGACCCGCCCATTTCTTTTTAGGATTTGTTGTCAACGTCCTCCCTTTCCGTGGGTTTTAAAGAATAAATATCACCGAGTGATTATTGCCCGGGTGCGTTTTTAAAGGTACAGGTCACGTGAGGTGTGGCTTCCTTCCTGGCCCACAGGGCTCATCAAGTCCAAGTGCTGAGGCGAAGGGACAGTGGCTGTTCCGGCCTGGAGGGCGGGGCTGCTGTCAATGTCACCGCCAGGCAGGGGGCGGTTTGATGGTCTGCGTGGAAGACGCTAGATGGGTGCAGAGATGCGTGGAAAGATGCCGGTTTCTGTGGCAGAGCCGGGCGGGGACTCACAGAGGGGGCGGCCAGGGAGATGGGACGGAGCTGTGCAGGGATGAGGCGGCCCTGGCCGGGCCCAGCTTCTGCAAACCCCGCTGGAGCTCTGGACTGTGACTCCCGGGTCACACTGCTGAGCTGGTCCCGTGCTGGGCGAGGGCTCAGCCTTTGGCAGGGCCTGGGGATTGGCCTCTGGCTGTCCCGAGTGTGGGTGGGAGCTTCTGGGCCAGGAAGCTGTCATTATTCCCAGGACACTTCTCTGGAAAAGGGCAGCTGTGAGTCCTCAGGGGCCAACACTCACGGCAGTGGGTGGCTGTAGCCCAGACAGCTGGCCAGGGCTCAGGGAGCGTCCCCACGTGGGTTCTGTAAGCCCCTGTTTGCTCTGAGTCCAGGCCCACAGAATCAGATGCCAGGGGCCCAGGTGACCCTGGCACCCTGGACCGGCGTGCACCTCCTTCCTGGGTCACACCCACACGGGCTCGAGGAGGCCTGGCGGCAATTCAGGAACGAGCCGGGTCCTGGCGCTTTGTCCAGAGCCCGGCCCTGGGGGCCCCACGCTCTTCCTGGCCCTCGTGCGGCAGCCGTCCTGGGAATGCTGGTGTGCAGCGCGCGTGCACGTGAGTGCCTGTGTGCACGGAGGGCAGATGCGCGTGTGAGCAAGGCATGGACACGCAAGTAGACGGCTTCTAGCCAATTCCAGAAAGTCACGCGACCCTTGGGAGCTCTCCTGTGCTGCGTGGCGGGCCCCATGTGGCCGCGCCTCTTGCCGAGGAGCACAGGTGTCGGTTTCCTCGCTGTGGCCGAGTGTGGGCCCCCCAGATCGCTGAGCTAATGGCCGCCTCCACTCCTGCGGGCGGTGTGCACACCTGGGCGGAGGTGTAAATGGAAAGGTGCCTGACTCCCAGACTCCGGTGTTTGGGGGAACGGAGGAGGCAGTCGGCCATGGTAGCTCCAAGGGCAATTTGTCCTCTAATCAAAACCAGGTCCCCGGAGGGACTCCAGGCCGTTCAGGGCGGAGAATCATGATACGGGGTGTTACCGTTTTGGCAAAACCGCCCTGACCGTAAATGAACTTGGCCTACGAGGTTACGTGATAACCAGACTTTTATTGTCTCGGGAATAACGAGCACATAGATATTTAATCAATAGTGAAGCCAATCAGTTTTTCATGAGACAAAAATGTTTTCATGGTAATCTTCTGTCTCTGCAGTCTGTATTTTTCCTTACCCAAGGAAGATAAAAAAAAATATTTTCTCCATGAGCAAAAGGCTCATTTCCCCAAGTGCCTTGTCAACAAGAAATGTGTCATCCCCGGTCGTTTGTCTCCTCTTTGGGCAGCAAAGCACCTGCATCTGTAACGCAAGGGCCATGTCCCTGTTCCCTGTGATCCGGCCCCCGAGCTCAGGGCGGGTGTGGCTTTCGGTCAGCGGGTGGTTTTGTTAGGAGCTGATGGCAAGCATCCAAAATGCCAATCCCAGCACTGAGCAGAAAGACATGACTTCTAAAATAAGCAATATAAAACCGACTAGATAACAACGCTTCACCAGAATAAAATTAGAACAACTAATCTTTACTGCTCACATTTACGTACAAGCTCCGGGCTAAGTGCCGTACACGGGTTAGCACAATCAATCATTACAAAATCCCTGGGGGGCGCACACGTGATTCTCATTCTCAAGAGGAAGGGTCGAGGCACAGAGGGGTCCCCCGAGTAGGAAGTGGCAGAGCTGGGATTTGAACTCCGGTCGGTGGAGCCCTGAGCGAAGGGCAGGGAGCGGTGTCTGACTCTCCAGCCAGGTGAACCTTCTCTCATGCGACATTGCTTCCCAGAACAGCACCCAGAAATCAGAACGCTCCTCTCTCCCACAGACGTGGTGGAAGGAAGGGCCCCTGCCCACAAGCCGGGTCCCTGCCCGTCATCCCTGACAGAGGTTGGGGTGCTCTGCGGGGGAGTCCTGGCTCCCCACCTCGTGGGAAGCCTGGTTGGGAGGATGTGCAGCTCAGGGAGAGGACTCCATCCCGGTTGGGTGGGGGCCTCACCCCAGCCCCACCCCACCCCAGCTGCGTGACCCGGGCAAAGCGCCGTCCTTCCCTGGGCTCCGTGTCCTTCCTCTCCAACGAGACGCTCGGTGGACAGAAACAGATGGAGACATGAGTGTGGGTGGGGACGGCTCCACGCGGGAGACGCATCTAAAACACGTGACAGAGTCGGCTCGCTCACGGGTCTGGCAGGAAGGCCTGCTCCGTGCAAACCGCGGGGTAAGTACCGGTCTGGGAAGGAGCCGTTTTGTGTCTCTGCTTCACACCAGACGCTGCGGTCGGGCCTAAACGGGGTGAAGAGCTCCCCGTGGGAAAGAGCTCCCCCAAGAAACGCGGGCTTGGAGCAAACGCTGACTTCGAGTAAGGGAAACCTTCGTGCATAAAAGCAGGAGAAGAGACCGCGAAGGGAAAAATACAGAGTGACATCCAAATTTCAAGCTGCGCCCCTCTAGAAACTCAGGGCAAATATTTAACAGACACGGTCGAGGTCTCTTGCTAATTCTTCGGATTCTTATTAAATCGACAGTGTATCAGGGAAATGAAACACTTCCCACTATATTTTGCAACGGTTTTTTCTTAGTCTATCATCGATGATGAACGCGCCCGAGTGGAGTCCCCTTCCCACTGCTCTTTCCTGCTGACGATTTCACATATTTGAATCCATCGCTTTCCCTTTACAGTTTTTTTGGTTTTGAAATCACTCTCCTGAATATTGCTAATGATTTCACTCAAAAGTAATTCTTCATTCCCTTATGATTTTATATTCTGCTTTTGAATATTTTCTCCATCTGGAACTTATTTCAGTATTAAGAATGGTCCAGAGATGCAGGTTTATCTGATTTACAGACGTGCCAGGAGTGTCTGTTGAATGACCCGCTGTCCCTCCCGATCTGCAATGACGCTGTTCTCGGAAATTACATTCCCGCACACGTGTGTGCCCCCGACGCGCCGGTTCGTCCGTTGACCTGCCTTCTACTCAGGCTCAGTTCCGACCTTGGCTTCGCAGCGCGTTGGAGTGTCTGACGGGTGAGTCCGACCGCTGTCCTTTCTCCCTAACCGCAGATTTCCTTCGCTCTCCTCCCGTCTGTCTCCCTGCCAGGCCGGCACGCCAAAGTCCCATGGGAATTAAACAAAATTTTTTTCAGTCCTCACCTGATGACACGTCCACTGATTTTTGCGAGAGCGGAAAGCGTGGGGGCGGGGGGCGTGGAAACATCAATGTGTCACCAGAGAAACATGGACTGATTGCCTCCCACCCACACCCCAGCTAGGGATTGAACCCACAACCCAGGCCTGTGCCCTGACCGGGAGTCGAACCTACAACTTCGTTTGGTGTTGGGGACAATGCTCCAGCCAACTGAGCCACCCAGCCAGGGCCCCACTGGAATTTCATTGCATTGTTTTGAATTTACGGATGTATTTGAGAGATCATTAGTATTCATAATAGGTTCTTCTCTACAAAAACACAGCATGCATAGTATTTTACACCTTTCTTTAAAACGTTATTTAAAAAAGTTGAAACATGCACACAAGATAAAAAGGAAAACCCCACTAACTACCATCTTTACGACGGAAACAATAGCCCCTTGATGAGGTTCCAGGCGGGGACCTCAGGAGTGTTCCCACGGCCACGTCCGTGGGCTTGCTACTGTGGCCAGTGGGGGCGGACTGTTTCAATAGACGCAGAGAGAACGTTGCAGAAAATTCAGCACCCATCCGTGATTTAAAAAGCAAAACGAAACACAAAGCAACAGAAAAAATTAAGACCGAAAGGGGACTTTCTTATAAGAAAGGATTAAAAACCCAAATCTACAGGTTAGCTAGAGTGACCAAGGAAAAAAGAGAGAAGTCTCAGAATATGAAAATCCAAAATGGGGATTACTACTATTGATCTTAACAGAATTAAGAAAAAATGTATATTGTACTACAAGGGAATCCTTTGGCCTAAAAACAAAGCGGACAAATTCCTAGAAAGACACAAACTATGGAAACGAAATCAAGAATTAATATAAGGTCTCTACAGACCTATATCAAGCAAAGATGGAATTGTCCACCCAGAATCTTCCCACCCAGGAAACCGCAGGACAAGATGGCCCGAGTGGTGAATTTAATGGAACGTTTAAACAATTAACGCCAATCCTTCCCGGATTGTTGAAAATTAGAACAGGACGGATCACTGTCCAATTCACTCTGTGGCGCCGGTGTTGCTCTGATACCCAAACCCGGCCGAGGCGTCGGGAGAAAGCCACAGACACGAACACGGACACAAGACCCCTCACTCAGCGAAGCACCTGCTCGGGAGCCCGCCCCAGGCGGGACCCACCCCCCGGGAGCGAGCGGAGTGCTGGCTTCGCCCTGGACCCTTCCGCTCGGGTCCCTTCCCCCCTCTGCCTCTTCTCCCAGACTCTGCATTTCCCAGCGTTTGTTGCACACGCTGGCGACGGCTCCTCGGGCCGGTTGGCTGGTGGCGGCTTTCGGACCTTCGTCAGGTAACCCGATCCCTGCCGTCTTGGCGCTGTTGTGCTCGGCCCGCAGTCCTCCCGATCTTCTCTGCACCGCGAGCGATTGCGGGTCGAGATCAGATCACGGCTGGTGTGATTTTACGGGAGGAGGCGCGGTGACTGCAGCATCGGGCGGGGGAGAGGAGGGGGTCCCAGCTTCCCACCCCGCGCTGGCGGGAGATGAGGGGCTTCCTTCCCACTGCCCGGGGAAGGGGGGCCTCGGCTGCTGAGTGCCTAGGGGGCGCCGCAGTCCGTGAGCGTGAGTGTGCGAGTGGGCGTGTGGGTGTTCCCGTTGCCCGGAGCGACACGATCACTGCCTGGACATCTTCCATCTGGCCCCGCTCCCTGACCAGGGAGGGCGGTGTTTGGTGTGCGTGGGGGCGGGTGGGGATTGTCCGCGCCTATCCGAGTGTCCGGGGTGCCAGCCTCTCCGGCACCCAGACGGACATGGGGCGTAAGGAAACCCACGGAACTCGCCGCCACACAGGTCTTTGGGCCCCGAGGTCCCTGGCCTTCTCCACCCTCCCGTCTCCCCGCGTCTGTTCACACACGGCACACAGGGCATCCCGGGGTGCGCCTACCCCACCTTCCCGCAACCGAAGTCCCCCCTTCTTCGGTTTTCGCTGAGCATTAGATGGGACTCCATTTTCTTTCCTCTTGTGGTTTGTCCTGTGTGCTTCCTCTAAAAACATTTTCATGCTTGTCTTGGGCTCCCGGTAGACGTCGGTAAGCCGCCTGCGGCCACCTTCAATAGTGCCACCCCCCAGCTGTCACACGCTTCACCCACGGGACACGAAACCCTCCGGTTTTGTCTGTCTGAGGAAGTCCTGATCTGTCTTTTACCTTCGAAGGATGATTTTGCTGGGTGTAGAATTCTAGATTTGTGTTTTCTTTCAACATTCTCCAAGAATAGTCTCCCAGATGGTCCAGGGCAGAGCTGCTGGGCGAGCCTCGGGGTCGGCATGCCATGAACTTCGACCTGCATCGAATGTGAAAGGTTTCATACTTCACCCCCAAATATCTGAGTTCTCCTCCGGCGTCCATCTCCAAAACTTGTTCAGATCGCTGACTGTTGCCTTTCAATGGGGTGAAATGATATCTCCTTAAATTAATCAGCACTTCCTCTAGTTACGGGGAAGTTTGGAAATCTCTTCATGTACCTAACGGCCATGTGGGTTTCCGTTCCTCACGACCTGCCTGACCGTACCTGTAGGTCATCTTGGGGTCATTGTAGGTTGCTTCATCGTTTTCTTACCGATTGCCAATCGATCCCCTCTCAGTCATTCGCGTTCCAAAGGTCTCCCTTTTTACCTGGTTTTGGTGTCTGCCGTTGTAGGGTTTCCATTTTTCTGACCTCCGGTTTGTCTTTTTTCCCCGTAATGGCTCGTGCTGCACACCTTGTTTGAGAAATTATTTTCCCTGTCACGTTTTCCTTACATTTGTCATTACTGATTTTATCAAGTTGCTCTGGGGGGTAATTTAGTCGTTATTTTGCCAAACATGTAGTTTGAAGCTTAATTTACTTTCATTCTGTTGCAACAGCAAAGTGTGTTTAGGAGGATCCTTAAAAGCTCCCACGTGGCAACTTTTGGTTTCTGTTTTCCTTTCTCTTTCTGTTCAGGTCGCCGCACCACTTTTACCGAATCGTAGTCAGAGAGTTCGACCTGCGCTTCCACGCTTGTCTCTGAGCCTGCATCTACAGCACAGGGCCCCTGCCCTTCCCTGCCACGCAGGTGGCAGGGCACCAAGGCGTGGCCGGCGCCCGTGTGTGTCTGGCACCGAGACCGGAGTCCTGCTGTGCGGCTTAGACACGTGTCGCATGTGCACTTGGCCCCCGAGGCCACAGTGACCCCGGCTGCTTGGAGCCCAGATTGTGTCCACCATTTCACTGGCCCGGTTAGCGAACTCCCCCTCGACTGCCCCCCACAACCGTGTCCATTGTCGTGGCCAGAGCCACCCAGAGCCACCCAGCCTCGCTCCTGAGAAGCCCCTGCGTGGGCGAACGCGGGACATCAATTCAGCGACTGCTGGAAATTCTCCCCGGCCGACCCCACAGCTGGGGGGCCGGTCCGTCCCGCTCAGGAGAGGGGCGCGCAGTCAGCACCGCCACACAGCAGACCACGTCATCCCAAGGCCAGAAATAGAAGACGCCCCACATGTTGGCGATGTGAGCCTTCTTCAACTTCAATTTCCCTGGAGAAATGATGTCTTCAGCCACACGCCGTCCCCACCGGGAAGCAAGCGTCCTCACGCGAAATGCCCACTCCCCTTAACCTTGAGGAAATGAAGGGGCACCCAGGTCACCTCCCACTGACCTCCGTTCCTGCACGGCCCCGGGTGGAGGGCACCGCAGGTCACCTCCCACTGACCTCCGTTCCTGCACAGCCCTGGGCGGACGGCCACACCAGGGTCACATCCTGTGGGCTGTGTGGCACCCCCCACCTGCCCCCACCAGCAGCACAGGGAGAGGCAGGCTCAGACCACAGAGACCCGCCTGGGCTGTGCTTTGTGTCCCCCCGCACCCCCCCCCCGTCTCCAGGGAACCGTGTTTTCCCAAGACCCCGACCCCCGCAGAGTGATACATGGCGTGTTGCTGAATACTCACTTATGGAAAGTCACAGATGATAAGCAGCCCCTTTGTAGGTCTGCCAAGTGACGTACGTGTCCTCCTGTTCCGACAGGCAGCTGACTCGCCCGGCGCAGGCGGCCAGATGTAAGATGTCGGAGCTCAGGGCCCCTGCGCGTTGGGAAACCTCCGTGTTCAGCCAGCTCTGGTTTCCCTGCTGAGCTCCCAGACCCTGCACGTCTGCGAGGATGGCGGTGCTTTCCAGAGACATTTGTCTCTGAGAGCAGAAGGGGGGAGAAGGCCCCACATTGCCCCCAGAGTGAAACCATTGACGCCACGTCCCTGAAGTGTCTGCCGTTTCCCCAAGGGCCGCACTCCCCCCTGTTCACTCATCCCCTGGCACACACGTTCCCCCCGCGCTGCCGACACCTGGTCCCAGACGCTTCCCCCGGCACCGGTCCAAACCCACTCGGGAGAACGAGCCTGGGCCGCTGACCGGACGTGGAGCTGCACGGGCCAGAGCTGGGTTCTCACCACCTCACCAAGGTCCACAACGGCAGCAGGTCAGTCTGAGCACCTGGCCGAGGGCCAGCACACTTCTTCCCAGCGCGTCGTCCATTCAGCGCGGCCGCTCGCTTTTCTCAGGCCGAGCAGTTAGTGGTGCAAAGGAGCCGCAGCAGGAAAATGCCAGTCGTCGAACGCGTGCGTCCCGCCCGCGCAGTGAGGTGCTCACACGTCCAGTCTGCTGTTGCGACACCCTCCTCGGTCTCGGGACCGAGACCCCGAGGGACGACGAGCCGTTTCAGCCTCGGGAGGGGCCTGTGCCGTTCTGCTGTCCGGCGCCGGTGCCGGTGGACTCTCCTGCAACGCTCTCATCCCCCGATTTGAGGTCGTTGCCGTGGCTAGGTGTGAACCCTTGCCTCGCGTTCCGCTCAGGCCACGGGGGCCTGCGTTTACTCTGCCGCAGACGGGAAGCACGTGTTCGAGGACAGTGTCTTCGCCGCCTGGGGCTCCTGCTGCGAACGTGTGATCTCGGTGCCCTTGCATGTTCTGTTCGCTTCCTTTACTTCATAGAGGGGCTGGAACACCAAACACGACGTTAATTCGTGGTGAGAGGCGGCGGCTGGGACTTCCTCCCGAGTGTGGTGCCACTGTGGCTGTGGCCTCGGTCTTCCCAGCCGGCCTGCAGCGCCTGTGCCCTCTCCCCTCTTTCCGGGGCGTCCCCCCGGCTCCGGGGGTCTCCGGGCTGGAGGCAGGGGTGGCTGTGAGGAGGGGCAGAGCACTGCGGATGTGTGGGCGCAGGAGTGGGTCCATGAACGCGCTCTCCTCACCGGGCTGTGCTGGGGCGCTTCCGAGGAGGCTGTCCCGCCGGCACACCCTCGTCTGTCTGCTCCTCCGGGGCCTCCGAGCCTCCCACCCCGTTTTCGTGGCTCACCGCAGCGGCCAAGGCCTTCTGCGCAGCTCCCCATCGGGTGGGACGTGGGGATCCTGGCCTGCTCTTCCACGCCACCCCGTGCGTCTCCCTTCGCTGAAGCCCTTCCCCGCCCACTTCTGTTGCCCTTCAGGTCCTGGAGAAGGTGGGGGAGACCTCTGCCCGCGGGCACAGAGGGTTTTATTCCCACTTTCCATGGCGCATTTCTACGTGTCTTCTGCTCCCTGGACGGCGACCTTCTTCAGAGCAAGGAGACCGGCGAATGAGAGGGACAGTAAAGTGACCTGGATGCAAAGCCTCCCTCACTGCTCACTAGTCATGCAAATCATTTAACTTAGCAGAGCTTCCAAATGTCTTTTACGGAGCAAGAAGGATAATAGATGCCTCAAAGAATATTCTTTAAACTTGCCACCAAGGAAGTGGAGGTGTGAGGGATGACCAGCTCAGGCTCGGAGACCACGGATGTACCACAGGCAGGGTGTGTGTGTGGGGGGGCAGCCCTGTGCGCCCCCGCCCTGTCCCAGCCTCCGAGTTCCTGCCCCGAGCTGAGGATGTGGGCATCAGCAACGACGACACTGTCCACGGCTACAGCCCCGAACCGAGACTGAGGCAGCCCTCACGGGGGTTTGTCGAGTGGATGAATGAACGCACTTTGGGGCCCAACCGCGGCAAAGCCTGGACTGGAGAGGCGGCCATGCTGGGTGGGGGGGGGGTGGTGGACGGAGGCTGTTTCAGCTGCCAGATGGTGGCGTCTGCTCGCAGGGGTCGCACTTGTGTGAGAGGGGAAGGACGGGCTTCACGGGTTTTCCCACTGAGACTTCGGGCTCCAGTTTCAGGCACCGTCGGACTGAATTTTGGGATAAGTTGGGGGAGGGAAGGGCTAGCAAGTGTGCAACGGGAAGAAAATGGTGTTCTGAGCAATTACTCGGGAACGTAAGGGGAAAAGTCCACATCTGTGCCTCAGGAAAGCGGCTGGTCACGCTGGCGCCACGCTCCCCGTGTGGGCGCCTGTCGGTGCCCAGCCCCGTGCCCGGCACCTGGAAGTACCTCCTAGTGAAGCACGTAGAATATTTAGGGTGCAACGAATCCTAATGCTTGGCCACGCGTGACCACGCACGACCATGCGGTAGCCTTGCGGGTCCTCTACCTGTTGGCCTTTGGAGCTCGTTCCTCTGGCGCCTGCAGATGGTGACCAGCGGGCCCTGCAATTGCTCGCAGGTGAAGATCCGCTGCTCAGGGATTAACGAGGCCTCACCCGGGCCCAGAGCCCTGGAGCGGACGGCGCCGCGCTCCTTTGTCAGCTTGGTCTTCGGGGTCGCGCCTGCCAAGGACCCCACCCCGCCGGCCCTTGCCACTGACCCAGTCCTGTGGGCCCGGCCCACGGTGCGCCCACCTTGTGCACATCACCCTAGAAGAGTGGGCCCCTCCAGAAGTTACCGTTGCTTCTGCTGAGAGGAAACGGGTGGTTCCACCAACTCTGTCCAGGTCGGGGCAGAGAGGGCCCAGTGGCCGCGAGGCACCTTTACCCTTCTCTGGAAGGAATCCCTGGAGCTCAGCTAATCTTTCCCCGGGGCACACTCTCTGGAGACGCCGTCAGAGAGGGTCCCTTGTCCCCGCCATTTGTGTCACGGGGCGCCCCGAGCGCCGCGCCCTCACGCCCACGCGCCCTTCATGTGGACGGATCTGGAGTCCGCCGTTTGTCCCCGGGCAGCGGGGTGCGTGATGCCACCCCGACGGTGCCCGTCCTCTGGGCCGTCCGAGGTGTAAGCGCACCCACGCTTCAGCTGTTGCCCGAGGGTGCGCCTGCGGAGGCCTGGGGGGCTTTGCAGGGCCCGGGAGGACCTTTGTGAAGGGAAGGCAGGGGCGCAAGAGAGACTGGGCCACCCGGAGAGCCAGCATTCAGAGGCCTCTGCGCTGCCCGCCCTGCCCCCGCCCCCGTGCCAGGCTGTGCCGGAAGAACAAAGGCAAACCACCTCCAGGCCGGACACTGAAATTTTCCATCATGGGAAAATGAAGCCCAAAGCCACAGATGGCACTGGGTTTGGAGCAGGTGCGTCTGCTGAGTAAAGCCACGTGCTTGCGGAACGCGATCGTGGCTGAGAGAGAGGGAGGGGGTGGGGGAGGCAGGGAGAGAACAACTCTTCACTCGTTTGCAGACGCCGGACGGCAGGACCCCTGTGCCATCCTTCGGGGGGGCTCAGGGGGCAGGTGGCGTTATCAGCGGCGTCAGCCTGCATTTGCAGTTCCCAGAGGTCAGCTCCTCCGTCTGGGGGCAGCGCTGATCGGAGCCGCTTCTGGCGTCTCTCTGACGGGGCTCAGGTCTGCATCCGAGCAGAAGATTCCAGCGAGAGCCCCAGCCAGACTCCGCGGGGCCCTCGGACGGAAGGCAGACCTCGCACCGCGGACTCCGCGGGGCCGGGGGGCAGAGGGGGCCCTCTGTTCACACACGCTGCTGCCAACGCCCTGCAGCCGTCACTGCACCAAGGGGCACGCAGTGACCCTCCGATCCCCTCCTCTCACGGCCAGTGACACTCACGGGCCGGCGTACCCCTCCCGTCACGGGCTCCGTTCCAAGCACCAGACTTTGTTTTGCAACATGAGTCCTCTCCTCCCGGAAGAGAGTCCAAGACAGCGCGAGCACGGCCGCCCTGCAAGGGGCGGCCTCACCGGCCACGTGCCCGGAGATGCGGCTCGGTTTTCCCGGACTCCCGGGCCGGAGACCCTGGCCGTGTGTGCACACTGGGTCTGAGCGTCCTGCTCAGCAGTGATGCTGTCCACTCTGTGACCTGGAACCTCGGCGGAGGCCCCACGGCTCAGGGGAGCCCGTTGCCCATTTGGCTGGGCTGTGAAGATGCACTTCCAGGTGAATGTGCAGACGCCTCTTCGCAGAAACGGGGTAGGATCTCACACGCCATCACACCCGCTTTGAGTCAAAGGAATGTTCTAGAAACGTCTGTCCACGTGAAGCATGTGCTCCAACCCCGTCACATCCAGGGGCACCCCGAGGGCTCCGGGTGGCACCACCGGTCGCCGTGAAGCCGAGCTGCGTCCCCAGCGGCTGGCAGGGCCGAGGGCTCAGGGCCTGGGGCTGCACGGCCTTCCTGCGGCCCTGTTCTCCCCGCCGTGCGCCTCGGTTTGCCTCGCTCTCATTCAGCAGGGCCCCGGGCGCGTCCCGCCTGCACCCCGCTCCATGAGTTCCGTCTCTACTCTTCCTTTCCCTCTCAGCCTGACCAAGCCCCTGCCAGCCCTGACCCGCTGCCCCAGTGGCACGGAAGGGCCCGCTGCCGTCTGGACGCCTGTGTCCCCCGTGATCGCGGGTTGAAACTCCGCCCCCCACCTTGACGATGTCAGACGGAGGGGCCCCTGGGACGTGGGTGCGTCACGGGGGCCCTGCCCTCTCAGTGGGATTAGGGCCCTGTGGACGGGAGCCCACAGCGCTCCCTGACCCCTTCCTCCCTGTGAGGACACAGCGCCAAGGCGGCCAGCTACGAACCAGGAAGCGGGCCGTCAGCAGGCACCGAAAGTGCCCTCGTTTTGGTCCTGGGCATGCCGCCTGCAGAGCCATGAGAAATGAAGGTCTGCTGTTTGAACCCCTTGGTCAAGGGCGTTTTTGTGACAGTGGCCTGGACAGACAAAGACCCCGTCTTTACTCAAGTGCTCCCGGGTGAGGAGGAGTCTGCGCCCCCAGATGGAGAGCCCAGGACCTGGGCCCCCGAGGCTCCCCAGGGTGCTGTCAGACCCCTCAAACCCCGGCCTCTTCCCGGGCCAAGTGAACAGCGCAGCTGATGTGGGGTGCAGGCCTCAAGTTCTTTAAACCCCCCAATGGTTCCCATGGCAACTGAGGATGGGAACCTTCTCTATACGAGACCCACCCGCTGCAGGGGTGGTGGTGTTCAGAGCCAGGCCATGTAACACTGTCCCCGAGACAGGGGAACAAGGGACAAAGATCAGGGTCCCAGGCCAAATAATCCCCTTCCAAACCCTCCCGAAGTTTCCACAAGGAAGCCAAAGGGGCAGATTGGCGGCTGGGAAGGAGAGAAGACAGGCAGACGTTTCTCTTGGACCTTCCCGCAGCCAGAGCACGATCTCTTGCGTATTGTCACAGCGCTTACATTCTACCGGGTCTCACCGCCGCTTCTGAGCGGCCAGGAGAGCCTCGCTCCAGCCCGGGGAACGGCAGGGTCTAGCCAGCCGCGGGGAGCACGGCCGACCCAGGCAGACTGCGCTTCAACGCAGCCGGGAGAGGTCTCCCTCTCCACCCTCACCGACGACTTCTCCCCTTCGCTACAACCAGCCATCAAAGGGGCTTCCGCTGCGCGTCCTGCGGGTTCCGAGTCGGCCGCCGGTCCAGGCCTTTCGTGGAGGGCGGCCCTGATGCCGGTGCACGCAGGGCGGAGCCTGGGGCCAGCCCCTTCCTTACCCATGGCCGCTGCTCCACGGTGGTCACCGGAGCCACACACGGTCGTGCTGGCGGGCAGTCCACACCCCGGAAATCAGCCACGTTGTCGCACCGCTTGGATTTATCTCAGGATTGGGAAAAATCAAATCAGAGAGGGAGAAGCAAAATAAAGCAGGCTTTGCCTTGAAAATGAGAACCCTGTAGGTATGGTCTTTGATTTTCAAGTGGAACGCAGAACTGGGTTGTCGGCCTCCGCCAGCCCTCACTGGGGCCGCCAACGCCGCCCCGCGGCGGGAGAAGCTCCGAGCACCGCGGGTCTGCTCGCTGGTCTCACTCGCAGCTGCGAGCGTGCGGGCCGGCGGTGGGCGGACAGGCGTGTTTTCCGGGAAGCCCCGTGGGAGTCAGCGTGACCAGGACCACGATGACGGTTCGGCGCCCCCACGGGTTTGGTGATGCTTCCTGGTCTGTTGTGTGTTCCGTGGCGAACCCATCGGGACGCGGGAACCAGGGAGTTCGACAGCAAACGTTTTGCTCACTTGGACCCTGAACAAGCAGAACGAGGCTTGATGAAAACAACTTCCTGCCTTTTCCGTTTGGGAGCAACATTCGGTTCTTGCTCACGAGAAGCTGGTCTGGTGACGGCAGGGAGGTGACAGGGTGGCTTCCTGGCCTTCCGCTGCCCTGCGGACTTGGACAGCTCCCTGACACGGTCCGAGGCGGCCGTGGTTTCCGTGTGCTGGACGCCGGGCCCTCAAGTCTCCCAGCGCTTTGCCCGCGGCCCCGGGCCCTCCCCCACGCCCCGACTCACACGCCAGACCCCTGCCCAGCCGGAGACTTCATTCCTGCTCAGGGGCTGAGACGACAGAGCTGAAGCTCCCGCATCACCCAGGGCCCCCGGGCGTGGCTGGGCCCTCGTTGGTAAAACCTGTGTGAGCGCCCCTGGCGGGGGCCCCACCACCCAGGAGAGGTGTCCTCACAAAGCACACGTGAGGCCAGTCCAGCCGGAGACCCACCCACAGTGGCGCGTGACTCCCCTCCGGCCCCTCCAGACCCGGGCTCCGTTCCTGGAGTGAGTCCTTGTCACGGATGCCTTTGCTGCGTCTTGTGTCCAGGGTGTCCTGCCCACAGAGACAGGCGCTCCCTCCAGATGTGCTGGAACACTGAGGATGGGACAGGGCCTGCAGACGGTGCCCACCCCTGGGACCGCAGCCCAGCGACCGGACAAACAAAACAAGGTCAGCAGGCTCGCCAGATGCCTCGGTCCCCTGGGAGGCTGCCCAGCCTTTGCAGTGGCCAGTCCCCCCCACCCCCCGCCCACCCCACCGCCACTGTGCCTGGGCCTCCTGCGGCAACTGTACCCAGGGCTGGCCTGCGGCAGGTGCAGGGCCCTCCCCCCTGGCCACAGCTGTTGGGTGGGCTGTTAGAAATTTGGGTCTGCCATTCAGTAGAAAGGCCAAGGGGGAAGCTATGGGTCTGGAATCGGAGGTAAGTTGCAGATGGCGCCCCCAAAGGCACCCGCATCCTAGTCCCTGGGACCCGTGACTGCTGGGCGATGCAGGGTCTGGCAGGGGTGACCCACGCGGGCCCTTGCTCCAGGGACATTACCCTGGTTGTTCAGGCGGGACCCGTGCAAGCACATGGGTCCTTCCTTACAAGAGAGAGGAGATGGGGGGGACGACGGGAGGGCCGCGTGACCGGGTGGCCGTGTGGAGTGATGTGGCCCCAGGCCAAGGGCTGCGACCGCCGCCAGACCCTGCAGATGAACCGCAGACCTGCCCTGCAGTCCCCGGAGGGAGTGTGCACCGGACACCGCCTTGACCTTACTCAGCTCAGGGACCCTGCTTTGGGCTCGGGCCCCCGGAAGTACGTGTGTGTTGTTCTAAGCCAGCAAGCACCTGTGTGGCAACAGCAGCTACAGGCACTAACAGAGGGGCCATCTGGAACAGGGCCGGGGATGGCGCGTTAGAGAGGACTTGTATTTTGGCGGGGGAGCAGCACGGGGCGAAAGCTAGTGTTGGAACCGAGAGGCCAGGAAGGCGGACAGCCAACAGGGCTGGGGCCAAGGTGCTCCCCTGACGGGACCCGGCCCCCCCAGGGGTCCCCATGCAGCCTTCTCCTCCTGACACACCCAGGGGCCTGCGGACACGGGCTCCGGCATCTCCCGGCTTCGGCTCAACCCGGATGTGGCACTTCGGTGAGCGGCACCCCCCTGCCTCTGCCACGCTTCAGTTCTCGCACCTGCAGGGAGGCTGGTGACGCCGGAAGCCCTTGCGAGTCCCTATGACAGCCGGGTGGACGTCACACGCATCCGGGAAGCTGCCTCTTCCTCAGTCTCACGAGAGGACGCTGTGAGTGGCCTGCAGGTGGCGAAGCCGGTCACCGTGCTGCTGGCCTGATTCTTACGGAGCAGGAGTGACGGCTGGAACGAGGCCTTGGGAAGAGTGGCCACCTCACTCACAACACTCCCTAGAAAATTCAGCCCATTCCCCCATGTGCGTCCCTCATACCTTGGGGTTGGGAAGTCAGCTGACCCCTACACGACCCCTGTGGACCAAAGTTTCTGCAGGACCGAGCTAGCATTTCTGTCCCAGCGCCCGCCGGGCCCCGGCTGAGGCCACCCACCAGGGGCTGCACCGCCCTGGCCTTTTCCCTCGTGGCTCCCAGGCCGCCCCCAGCAAGACGCAGGCACCCGCTGTCATCGCGCCAGCACGGCGAGGACGGCGGGAGTGCGGGTGAGCCCGGCCCGGGACTTTCAGGTGGGAAAGCTGAGGGGCCTACAGAGAGGGCGCTGCTGTTCTTCGCTGTCTCAGAAGTGAACAGGATCCAGCTCAAGGGGTCTGTGAGCACAGGCTTCAGCCCGAGGCCTGTGAGCCAAGCGGGGGCCGGGGGGGGGTCACGCCAAGTCCCCGAGACTCGTGGATGATTCAGGGAAGACCCTTGCCTCCAAGGCACAGCCGTGGGAGTCCACTGCCCCTTACCTCCCCCCCTTCCCTGAACCTCGGCAACTGATCTTTGTCCCTCTGTCCCCGTGTGGAATGTCTCGGGGCCTCTGCAAAGCAGCCGCGAAGATGCTGTCTGAGTCCCAGAGTTAATGGAATAACCCACACTGTCCCCAGAAGACCACTCGTCTCTTCGTTCAAATGCCAAAATATAAGTTCTTCCATTCTCTGGGCTGAGAAGCCTCAGAGGCAAAAATAGCTCCTCCTTAGGTCAGCAGTCCTCAGCCTGTGGTTCTGCCCCCCCCCCCCAGGGGATGCTCCAGTGGCTTGCAGAGGGGGACGTGGGGGACAGACTGGGAACACATGTCTGGCTGTGTGGCCTGTCAGAGCTCTGGAGGGACCACGCAGCCCTGAGATCCAGGGGCAGCAACGGGAGCCGAATGCCTGTGGCCAAGGCAGCGAATGGGGTGACTCAGCCCCGAGGCCCCCCTCGTCCTACCCACCCACGGCTTCCTGGTGAGGGGCGCCCACACACGGCGGGCCGGGCCGAGACGGCACCCCAGACCGTGTTTCCCACAGTCCGGAGAGAGCGCCCCGCCCCCGGAGCCGGAGTTGGTCAGAGCGGCGTGTGGGTTTCCCGATGACGGCGTTTTTCCAGCCGCGAGCTCAGGCTTGGCCCGGTTAACCCAGGTCAGGGAGAGATGGAAAACCAGTGACACATGTAGATCACATTCAGTTTGCCTGAGCTGAACGGCCTGCGGAGCCTTGCAATTCCATCCACGGAACTTTCTAGAAACTCCAACAGCCATCATGGAAGCTGCAGGAAGGACAGTGCTCCTTCTGAGACAGACTGAACCGACCCCTCTGGAGAGGTCCAGGTCCCAGCTCCCTCACTGGCCGCGGAGGGCCCTGGGGAGGGAAGGGCACCAGGGGCTTCCCTGGCCCCTCCATGCAAAAGCCCTGGCTGGAGGCATGCACTGAGTGTCCGCCAGTGGCCTCAGTCCAGCTGACACCTGTCCAGGGTCGCCAAGTGTGCGTGGGGCACCTGCGACTTGCCGGCGGGGACTCTGTGCCGAGGGAGCAGCCGGGGACACCCAGACAGAGCCTGGCTGCCACAGAGCCCCACACTAGTCAGCGAAGCCCGGTGGCCATGACAGCGATGGTGACAATGGCCGTGACAGCATGACGACGGAGCACACTGCCTCCCTGTCCGCCTGTCTTCCCGACACGCCACACAGCCCCTGTGGGCCTTCAGTGTCCTTCTCAGACATTCTGTGGTTGACGGGGGCCCTCCCCAGCTCTGGCGTCTGAGGTGCTGGGGTTTGGG
>PVKU01004827.1:0-14862 GCA_004027475.1 Anoura caudifer | reverse complement strand
CAAAAGGCGTGGTGTCAGAGGCTGCTGGGGGGGGGGAGGGGTGCTCCAAGCGCGTCCTCAGTTTTGATCGGGACCCTTGGCCGTCTGGAGATTCCACGTTGCTGCTGCTGGCACTGGCCTCCTGGTGGGGAGGACACGTTACAAGGAGCATCAGGTGTCCCCTCCAAGTGGGGACAGTCGGCATCGCTGGAAAAAACGTGTGTGTGACCCTGCAGCTGAGCCAGGAGCAGCCTGGTTAACGAAAGGCAACGTTAACGGAGAAGGAAAAGCAACTTCTCAGCCCATTAATCCCCTCTCTCCAAGCACTGAGGTTTTCCTTTGATTTCTGAGGAGGAGGCAAATGGGCGGGGCCTCACCCCCCCAACTAGATCAGCTTACAGCAGAGAGCCCCCCCCCCAGCAGGTCTTATCCACCACAAGCCGGCCCCACCCCCAGGAGATGGCAGTCCAGCCTCAAGGTCAGAGCCACACCCACACCTGGGGAGGAAGCAGCCTGGAGTTGCGGGAAATGCGTGGAATTTCGGGCCGGACACACCTGGGTTCGGTGCTGAGCCCCACCCCTTATGAGCGACACCTTAGGGAAGTGCCTTCTCCGAGGCTCATCTGCACCTGCAGACCCTGCGGCCGCCCCGGGGGCTGTCAGGGCGACCCCTCGGAGGGCAGCACACAGGAAGTGGGCACAGCACCTGCCGGGAGCGCGTGGGCCCGAGACGCGAGGGTCCTGTCCGTCTCCAGAGAACTGACACCCGGGGGCCGCAGAGGACAGGAGGGGGTCTGTGACTTTTCGGGTGGGAGCCCTTTTTAAAAAGTTGGAGGATGCTTCAAAGGTGTGCACATGCATTTCCCAACGGAATAAAAAAAATCAAAGTAACTATTAAGGGACATCTGTTTTCTACCATGATTCAAATAAAAAAAAATGTATTTTTTACACTTTTGCTTGTAACAATAAATTCTTTTTCTAAAGTGATGCGGAGGATGGAAACCCAACACTGACCCCTGATCCCATGCTGGAGTTTAAGGGTCACTTCATCAGTAACTTCTGCGACTGAGCCTCTCGCTCAGCAGAACCTAAACCCCGACCCTGAACCTGAACCTCTGACCCTGGTCGCCACTCCGCTGGGGGAAGGACAAAGACAAAACCGGGAGTTTGGGTCCCAGGCCCGCGTCTCGGGGTGGCCTGGCTGAGCCCGTGGGTGTCGGGGGCCTCCACAGGGACAGACACAGCGTGGCGGGGATGACTCTCCCCTTCTCAACCGCCCCACGCGCTGGCGTTCACCCCGGAGAAGGTCCGGGAGCCTGTGAGTGGACCGGGCCGCCCGCCTCCACTGGTGACAGAGTCACAGCCCGGCATCGGCCGCTCTGGGTCTGCGGGGCCGGTGGGACCGACACTGCCCCCCCCCCCCCACTCCCCAGGGCCGCCCCCTCGGAACCCTGGGCCCATGCGCCAGCGCGACACGGCCCGGGCCCTCAGCTATGGGCGCTCTGTGGAACAAACAGGCCTTTCCCTCCGGTCGGACTGAGAGCTCGCCGGCCGCCGCCCCGCCGCCCCGCCGCCCCGCCGCCCCGTCTGCAGGCGCAGGGCCTGCCGCTCAGCCTCGCGTCGGGACCCGGCCAGCCAGGCGCTTCCAAAGGGACATGCCGGCCTGACCCGCACGGGCTTCCTTCTCCCACTGCCCGCAGGTCCGCGCTTTTTAGTTTCTGGGGTCCTGTCGTAGCGGCACATTTTACTCAACTTGTTGGGCACCTTAAAAACCGGAAGTGACGTTAGATAACAGAGGGAAGGGCCAAGGGGCTTAAGGGCCAGAGGGAAGGCTGTTGGGGACGGCACCTGCCTGGGGCCCCGAGGGCCCGCTGCCCAGGGACCGGCCTGCCCCTCCCTGTCCCCGGGAAGCAGGGCATCCTCCTGCCCTCAGAGCCAGGACCACACCCTGGCTGACTCCCCACGTGACCCTCCATTAATAGATGAGGCCTCCCAGGCCGGGGGCCACGTTTTCCCCGGGACCCCGTGTCTTTGCTGTGTTACCGCTGGGGCCCTGATCCGGCAGCGGTGGGTTCTGATCCCGAGAAAGGTGACATGTGGGTTCTGGGAGGAAGAAGGCCCAGGTTAAACCCAGAAGTCTCCGGACAGCCTGAGGTCGCAAACCCTGAAGTGGCCCCTGCAGAGGTGACCCAGGGAGGGGCTGCCTGTGGGCGCCCTGGTCATCGGCCTTCTGCCCGTCTGTCCACACCCAGGACTTGCCGTGACTAAAACCCCCGGGGACCGAACCTGAGAGCAGTTTCCACTGGGCCGTCTTCCCTCTCCTCAGAGGCAACTCTAGCCCCTGGGCCCCGGGGTTCGTTCTCCCATTGCCGCTGTCACCTCGGGGGGTCCCAGTGCACACACCTGCTGACCCAGCTCGGCCCTCAGGCGCCAGGCATGCTCGTGTCCCCTTCCGCAGTCAGGACGCGGACGTGTGGCCTTCTGGGTCTGCACAGCCTCTGCGGCACCATTTGGCTTCTCTCAGCAGGCGAGAGGGGAGCAAGGGCCAGACAGCGAGGTTCGCCCGGAGTAACACAGGGCGCCGCCACGGCAGAGAGCGCAGGAGGAAGCCTGACCCCTGGCTAGCGGCCCGGAGGCCTAGCCCTTCCCTTGTTCAAAGAGCGGGAATTCAAACCTGCCCGTGTGACCCTGTGAAACCCCCCAGCCCTGAGGGCCTCGCACAATGAAACAGAAACATACAGGCTTGTCTCGGGGACAGAGCTCGCTGATTTCCAGTGTATTTACAGAAGTGACATTAGATGATTTCATAAATAAAGAGATTTCACACACTTAAAGACTGATTAATTTTTATTTATTCTCGCAGACATATTTTCAACTTCCTTTTGTACACAAAGCATCACCTGCGCAAATGAGTATAATCCCTTTCCAGATTGTTAGTGGTCACCTTCTAAGAGACATTCCCATGTCACTCACACACGGAACTCACACACACACACAACATTAGAAATGAAGAGAGAAAGAATAACCATCAGAAAACATTTTCGGTCAGAAGACTATTTTTGTACAAGTCCATCAAATAAATGGGGGTTAACGAGGGTCTGACCTCGGAAACAGTTTTGCCCTGAGGGTGTTTTGAGTAGACACATGTTAACCAGCCTTCTGAGATGCTGATGAATTTACGGTGAAATCGTTACTTTCCACAGCAAACTCCATGAGAGTAAATAAGTTCCTTTGCTCAACTTCCTATACATCGCAATCAGCATTTCTTACTCGCCTCCACTTCATTTTGCTGGAAGAAATTCCCTCAAGGCCAATTTTCACGCATTAGGAAGAGTTTACGGTAAAAATCAGCATCCGAGCCCTCAATGACTGTCATTTTCACAGCCTCTGCTTCAGCTGCAAGACAAGCTTCTTCTGTGGCCATCACCCATCATGTCCGCCAAGTCCAATTTGGCTGTCAAATTTCGAACATGTACATTTAGGCGGGAAGATTTATTTCTTGCCAAAATTCTAGTCAAAAATAACCTTCACTATGGGAAGTTTTAGTCCCTGTCGGTTTAATTTTGTGGTGACTCCTTTCCTACAGATATTGCTGATGACGAGGTAAAAGGCTTCTGTGACTTGACAAACTATGATTTTTTTTTAACTTTTGAGATGGGAAGAAGGAAAATAAAGAGAGGAAATGAGAGCAGAGAGCAGAGGGGGGCGGGGGCGAGAGGTGCGGCAGCGGCCGCAGACGCCGGGTGGTTTCACTCCCGCGCGGAATCCAACCGGCGAACCGGGAACGAAGGGGCGAAGCGGGCAACACAGGAGCAGAGCCACAGACACGGAGAGCGAGCCGGGGGCTGCGGGGGGAGGGCAGTGGGGAGCCGGCCATTCCTGTCCCTAACTGCTCGCTCCTTCTCCAGGAGGAAGCAAAGAGATCTTACCAAAGACCCCTTCGGAGTCCCCAGTTGTACGCGCATGGAAAAAAATGCTTTACTAAGTAATGAATGAAATTGTCAAACTCGCATGAAAATTGAGACGCGCAAAGGTCAACGACTCCAAGAACAAGAGACAGGGAAAGCTCTCCACCTGAACAGGTCCCGGCCCAGGTGCTCAGGACCAGGGATCGCAGGTGTCCAGAGGAAGCCGGCTCCTCTCGTGCGCCGTGACCGTCCTTCATTTCTAAGCGCTTCCCCGGGTTCTGGATCACGCCCCCCCCCCCCGCCCCAGCATACACAGCGCTTTTGTCCTGCCCCTCCTCACAGTTGCTGTAAATGGACGATCACGTATCTTGAAAAGTGGGAAGGTCAGTGGAAGTTGAGTGTCTTCGGTGTCGGGCGCCCTGAGGTCTCTACACCAATGACCACGTCGCATCTCAAGGCGACCCCGTGGGGAAGACACCGCTGTCCCCATCTCACAGGGGGGAAGGGAGCCGCAGGGGAGCTTACGACACACAGCAGAGGCAGCGCTGGCCGAAGTGCCCCAGCAGGCTCGGAAACCTGGGGCCCGCCGGCTCCGGGGCCCGAGCCCGCACTCGGAACGCGGCTGGGGCTGGGCTCAGCCCGGGCGGCTGCGCCTCCCGTGTTCTGCGGGCTTGCGTTTGCAGGCTCTGCTCGGATGTGCGGGGAGTCAAAGTACTTCTCTGGAATATTCGGTTAAGTTCCATTTGCTTAGCGAAATTTTCACAGCCAACATCCAAGTTCAGCTGCTACAAAAGAAGAGCCAAGCCTCCCCCCAAAATCAGCCCACGTGCGACTGCCTTGGGGAGTCCCACTCCCTCTCCTTCCTAACGCTGTGCCCTCGTCTTGCAGGTCAAGTGAGGGGTATGGGGCCCGCGTCCTGTTCTCTGGTGGACGGGCCCTGGTCGGCCTTCCCGAGGAGAGACCAGCTGCTTTCCTGGCTGAAGCGGGGGTATTTTGTTGTGTGGTTTTTTTTTTTTTTTTCTCTTTTTCATTTCCGCAGTTTGGATCCTCCCCAGGAGATGAGCAAACCCATGTGTCGGGCGATCTCTTCTGGAATAAAGGAAATGGAGCAGATGGGAAGGGTTTCAAAGGGAGGCTGTTTATCCCGGCTGGGCAGCCCCGAGCCGTCACGCGGGGTGGGCGCTGGTCCCCGGCTCGGGCAGTAAACGCCCCCGTCCCACCCACTCTGCCACCTTGTTGTCCACAGGAGATCTGGGGACAGAGAGCTGTAATTCCAATGGACCCCACTGCTGTGCCCTCGAGGACCAGCTGTGCGGATGGCCTTCTTGGCTTCGGTGCCCCCGGGTGACCCAGGAAGGCCTGGCACATGCAAGGGGGGAGGTGGTGGGAGGCGTGAAGGGGTGGGCGGGTGCCAGGGCCCTGAGCTCCATGCTAGTGCCGTGCCCTGCGCTGCATGGGGGCCCTGCTGAGCAGCCCACAGTGGTCAGACCGTAGGGGGAGAGGTGGTGAGGGGTGAGGAGGCCTGGGAAGCACGCGCCCCTCAGCCCACGTGCTCCCTTGGGTGGCCTGCCCCCAGGCTGCACCCACACCTGGTTCCGCAGTCTCTGGGCTCCCTGGACACAGGTGAGCGTTTCGAGTCTCGGCTTTGAGTCCGCTGTTTGTTTGGATAGTAAACACTGAAATAGTCAGATGTCATGTGAAATCCTTTCAAATACTCATTTGCTTAATTTCCAACACCTGTGACATCACCCGCTTTCACCGATGAGGAAACTGAGGCCCAGAGATGTACCGGGCTTCCCGAGAACACAGCGCTGGTGGGTGGGGCCTGCGGCCAGAGTCCCCATGGGGACCCACCGGGCTGGGCTGCCTTTCTCAGTACTGGGTCTGAAGGCCTTCGCCTGCCCGGAAAAACCTGCCCTCATCTGCTCACTGGCAGACGGGCCTTTTGGACGAACTTGCCGGCAGGTCGGTCAGAATCAACTCCGTCACACCGAGGCAACGACTCCAGCCTGCCAGCGACTTACAGCTAAGAGGCTGGCTGCCTGGCCACACTGAGTGCTAAGACAGAGCACCCGCACAGGGGACCGCGTGTCCCCGTGGGACGTCGTGGCAGACGCTGTCAGTCCCCACCCTGCTCCTGTCCCACCGACGGGCCCTCCCACAAGCGCTGACCGCACCCCGGCTGTGCGGGCTCCCTGCCCTGGAGCACACCTGGCCGGGGCCCAGCGCAGGCCACAGGGTCCAGGCTTGACTCCCTGGCAGCAGCCCTGAACCAAGGAGGGAGGAGGAGGTGTCCCGGCGGCCCAGGCGCCCCGCCCTCTCAGGTGAGTTTCCGGGGACTGAGCCTCCCAGCCCGCAGTGGAAACCTGCTCGCTGATGGGCCCTGGGGTGGCTTCCTTCTCCTCCCGCGTCCTCAGTGCATTCTAAAGTCCCACCCGCTGCAGCCCGTCCTCGTCCTCGCTCTGGGGGACTTTTCTGCTCCTTAGGTTGGTATGACTTTGCTATGGCCCACAGCTCATTCCAGAAGAGCAGCCTGCGTGCCCCGCCTACCCGTTGCCGGGGTTACCTCCCTGGGGGCGAGGGAGCCCACCGTGGATTTCGAACACCTTCCTAGGAACCCATAACCCACAACTGGCATCTGCGAGTTTCATTCTCCCAAGCGCTGCCTCCAGGTTACTTCCCGGAAACCGGCGACGAGGCTCGTCCTCCGCACCGGGGAAAACTTGCTGACTGCCAACACAGCCGCGGCTCTCCTGGGTTCCCCCTGCCCCCCCCCACCGGAGCTGGACCAGGGGCGGGTGGGCGATGCAGCCCAGCTGGGGGCGGACAGCACCGTGGTCCCCGTCCATGAGCGCGCGGAGGTGTGGCCTTTCTCTCCCGTGAGAGAGACCATGACAAAGCCCGGTGGACACCAGGCATGACTCAGCGACTGCGGGGCTTTTATGTCCTCGGCCTGGGGGGTGACCTCATTGCTGCTGCCTGGCCCTGACCTCAGAGAAGACGCAAGCCTTCTGTGAGACACAGAAGCTGCGGTTGGAGCCCAGGGCTCACCCACGCCTTCCCGAGGACAGCCCGGCTTTCTCTGCGATGTCGAAGAGGGCTTAGCAGACGCTCCTCGGCCCCTGGGCCCCTTCCTCCCTCAGGCCTCGGAGGACGTTAGTGACCTTGAGCTCAGGCAGAGCTGCTCCGACCACCGCGGACCTTCTGGGCCGGACCCGCCCTGCGCTGACCCCGTGCCTCTGACAGCGGAGAGCCGCACCCGGCCAGGCACGGACACGGCCTCTCGGACCCTGCGTTTTCCAGCACACAGCGTTCGCGTCCACAGGCTGCTTCTGCCCTCATCACTGGCCGTGGTGAATCCCGGCATCTCAGGGACGCGGAGGAAGGGTGCACGGGCCCCTCCCGACAGGGGTCTCGGACAGTGTGTTTAGGGGTCGGCACGGATTCTGTAAGTGTGCCGTTCTCATTGGAGGCTTTTGGTCCTGCAACTTCGGTGGGCTGAAGGAAGCCAAGTCTTTCGGCCCCTCTCGTTCAGGTGCTTCTCCACCTCTTTGATCTGTGCTCTGTCACGGGGCTTGTGGACGGGCCGGCTGACCGCGGCCACTGAGGGGGCCACGTGAGACCAGCGGAAGAGCCACCCCGCTGAGCTCCGTCTGCACGGCTGGTCCACAGAGTCGTGAGCTCGTCCAGGGGTGTCGTTCGGGGTGGAGAGTTTCCTCCGGAAGCCCTGATGGACCGTGACGATGTATGAAGTTAGTGTGTGCATCCACATCCCGGCCATCGGCGTGCCGACTGCACGCTGCCACTGCCACGTGACCTCTGCGCCCGCGTGCGACAGTGTTACCGTCTGACTAGTCACCTTCACTCTGCGGGCAAACCAATGAGAAAAGAGCCGTGTAAAGGATGCCCTTGTTCTGAAAAGGTAAATGGAACCCTGGCCCTTACACGGTGGGGCGGGGGGTCCGAGGAGGAGACGGGGAACGTGGTGGGAACTGAACCTGGGGCCGGGGCGAGGTGGCTGCTCCGACCGCACCAGGCAGGTGCTCTGCTGCCCCGACCCTGGGCACGTGTCCCCGACTGGGGGCCACGCACGGCCCGTGTCTTCCCGACAGCGTGCTCAGCTGGTCCCCCCTCGCCCCCCACCCGGGCCCTACCTGGAAACGACCCAGCAGAGGCAGCTGGGAGGTCAGGACACCTGGGTGTGGAGGGGGCATCGGTGATACCTGTGACATCGTCACACCAAAGACACAGGCCGCCCTGGGCACAGAGGGTCACTGTCACGGTCAGGGACGGGGGAGAGGGTGCCTCAGTCACCTTATTTTAAAATTGGGGTAAAAGGTACACACGCAGTGAAAGCCGATCGTCAGCGACTCCCGACGACTGTCTGTGCCCCCGTGTGCACGGGGGGCGGAGGCGCTCCCGGCCCTGACCCCACACACCCCTCCCTGCGCCTGGTGGGCAGCCGCCGCCCGACTCCTCTCTGTGTGGGGCTAGCTGGCCTGCTTCTGAGAGAGGAGACATTTTCCAGATCTTCTCTCTCCTAAGTCAGATCTGCGGTGATTATAGACCAGACCCCACCAAACAAATGCCGCAGTCCAGCCGCAGCAGGGTCCGGGGGTCCCGAAGGTGGGTACGGCGTCGGCGCGTGGAGATCAGGCAACGACACACCTTGGAGGATGGTGAAGCACCGATTCGTTTATTGCAAGTACAAGTGGATGTTTATATTTTCTTTTTTGGCATAGATCAACACTCGCAGGTGCATAGCATGATCAGTTAAGCAGAAAAAATCAATACAAAAGTAACCAGGAACAGTACGAAAGTTTCCAAGGATTCAGTTATATTAAACAAAGATTATTTTGACCAGGATACCCATAAATCAGACGATTAGAATTTCTCAGAATCCGTTCATAGGGCAAAAGTGTACGGTAGATTGAGCAGAGGTGATAAGGCCTTTGTGATGTCCAACTTGGCTATCGATTTTTTCTGTCTAAAATGTTTCTCTGTGTACTATAAACTTTAACTTCAGAATAGTAACTGTTTCTACCTGCTTAATAGCTAACCAGCTTTTCTTATTTCTAAGGCTGTCTAATTGATATATATTCCTATTCAGGGTAAAGGAGGGGCTGTTACTCTAACAACTTTTAGACATTCAGGGACTTTCTATTATTTTGTATAACTTCATTGGAATTATACTAATCAATGAACCTAAAATACAAATGTCTAACAATCCCACCACCTTTTGATCACCGAAACAAACATGTAAGGAGAGACAGACAAGAAATCCAGCTACAGTTGTTGATTCAAGAGGTCTAACTTATTATTTTATTTGTTATTTCTTGAACACTAAGGGGGCCCAGACTGCTTAAGTCTCTCAAACCAGGGTAATTTAAATAAGCCAACATGTTTTCTCTTATGGTTAATAATTATATTGCCCTGGCTGTCCTACACCCCTGTATAAGGGAGAGGGGAGTCTGTGGGGATTTTTTCATCCTTTCAGGCAGTTCCACGGGGAATACTGTCCTCTTGGGTGGTACAGGAATGAGTAATTACAGTACAATGCCTATATTCAGTAGCAAAAGCAAAATAATTAAAATAAAACAGCCAATGTTAACCCAATTTGGATGCCACCTTCTCTTCCGGGGAGACAATTCCTTGAACTCGAGTCCTCCATGCCCGGGCCTTGTCAGACAATGTGGTTGGAAGAGAACGTGGCAGACAAACTTCCCTCTCCTGAAACTCACTTGATTTCCTTTATCTTGGTCAAGTCCACACGGGGTTGTGGGCACGTTTCTGTCCCCACTGGGCGGAGCGCCTTGCCGATGGCCGGGTTCCGGGGCTGGACGGCGCAGCAGCTCACCACGCCCTGGCATCTGCCCTGGCGTCTGCCCTGCCTGGCGTCGTCAGACTCGGGTCCCCGGAAGAGTGGCCGTCCTGAGGTCTCGGGTCCTGAGCGCCCCACCAGCGCCGCCCCTGCCCTGCGTCGTGTCTCCGTGCAGCCGCCATCGAGTATCCAGCCCCGCCGGACGTCAGGCGGGCCCGTCCTGTGCCCTGCGTTCAAGCCCTGGTCCTGGGCCAGCTGCTTCCAGGCCCTGAGCCACCGCGCCACCCACGGAGCGCCCCGCGGTGACTCGGAGGGAGCGCTGTGCACAGGATGTGGAGCCCACTGGGAAGGGTGGCAGCAGGACAAAGAGGGTGATGGTGGGGGCAGGGACAGAAGGGAGGCGGGAGGGCCGAGCCAGGCCCCAGGCCCCGTCTGTGTCCCTCAGACGGCCCGGCCTCCCTAGGCCTCGGGGGCAGGGAATCTTCCCGCCTGGTCGTCTGCGCCCCGACTTCTGACTGCTCGCGGACGTCGGGCGGGGGTCCCGCAGCGCTCGGCGAACACCCTAAGGTGAGAGACGGTGGAACCGCCTTTGAGCCCCAGCCTCCCTGTTTCGGGCGGTCGTCAGGGGCCGGGCTTCAGCAGGAGCGTTGAGCCCCCCCGTCAGCGTGACCTCGTTGTCTGTCCCCCAGGCCGTGAAAGACGATGTGAACCAACGTGTCACTCTGCCTTTGCCTCGGGGCGCCCTGGGCACCGGTCCGCCTGACGATGCAGCACGGTCTCCTCCCACAGGTCTCCGCTCAGGCCCCGCCCCCAGCTCTCGCCCCACGGCGCCCGGCACAGGGGGCTGACCCGGTCACCAGCCTTGTCCAAACCCAGTCGGTCTCCGGCCTTGGAGTGTCCACCTCGAGCCACGTGAGCGCAGACCCCGCAGACTGGGGGTGTCTGTCCCCACGTCCCCTCCCTGGGTGCTGCTCAGGCTGCTGCGTCCAGGCTGAGTCCCCGTGACCTGAGCTCTGCTTCACTAGCAGCGTCTTGGGGATGTTCTGGGGGGGCCAACGAAGCATCTGGTTAAGTCACTAAGCTTTCCCTTCCGTGTTGTTTCACCTGTGACTTGCTGTGTGACCTTCAGCAGACGCACGAACCCCACTTAGCAACCTGTCCTCTCCACAGGGCGAGACGGTGCGGCTTCCCGGGTCGCCGTGGAGGGGACAGCGGTGTCCGGGGAGCCGGGCCCCAGGTCCCGCCTGCTGGGTGCTCCAGAAAGCGGCGGTCACCCTCGGTCAGAACCGGCGGGTGTGGAGGCCGAGCCGGATCACCGGGTGATCGGGCATGGCTTCCTTTCGGCTTTGTTTGCAGAAGCGAGTCCAGCTCACGCCTTCGGATGATGGGGGACGTCGTTTGTCCGAGTTCCTCCCGGGTGGAGGGAGCGCTGGGCGGCGGGCCGCTGCTTCCTAGCAGCTCCTGGGTTTGCTCAGAGCGGATTCCGTCTTAGTCCCTCCCACAGCATGGGATTCTGAAAGCCCAATTTTAGTATGTTACCCAAATGCCGAAAAATCGCTCAATAAAATTGCTCAGTGTTCAAATATGCTTCTGATCTTCAAATGGGGAGTGTAGTGTTCTCCTTCGCTGACAAATTTGTGGGAAGAACGTGACAAGCAAAGCCTTTCCATCGAGTATTTGCAACGGAAAGCTGAGTGCAACGTCTCCCGTCATCTTCCCATGTCCCCGGAAGCACCGAAGGCTGAGAAGACGGGGCCCCCAGCCCTGCGCCCCGGCCCTACCCAGGTGCTGAACCGCTGGAGCAGGGGCAGGAGCCTGCGGGGCCCCCTGCAGGCATTGGCCTGCTACCCACCCATTTGCAGCTCGTACGGCATTGGGCAGAGACGTCAGCAGACGGTGGAAAGGATGACAGACACGCCCGAGATTTTGGGGAGACAATCATCCAGGATTGTGGCTCTCTCCCTCCGCCCATGGGGGCCGGCGCTGCCTTTGGTCATCCTGCAGCTTAAGCCCCTCTACCCTCGACCCTGAAGATTCATGTAACCACCACCCCGGAGGTCAGTTCCCCGCTGAGGGCTGGCAGGACACCTCGAAGAGGAAGCCCCGCCCACTGACGGGGGACTCACATAAAAACGGGAGCTACGCCGGGGAACTGCCACCATGCGGAGGGGTCAGCATGTGCCACAGGTGGTGGGTGTTCGCCACAGGGGACAGACACAACAGGACAATATCAACCATGACACAAAAGGGAACCACAGGAGACGCCACGTTCAATGCTGAGGTCACGGAAATATTCTCTTGTTTCTCCTAAATTTCAAAGACAAGAAAACACCCTCCTATCACAGTTCCTACCTATCGTGTTACTGGAAGTCCCAGCCATTGAAACAGCAAAAGAAAATTTAAATGAGAGGTAAAAAAAAAATTGGAAAAGAAGAAGCCAAGTCATTACTGTTGACAGAGACTGCCGTTGTCCACGTACAACCTGCCGACAGTTATTCTTAAGGAATGACCTCGGCAAGGCCCTCCGATTTAAAACCTTACAGAACGGGGCAGCGACCCTCCTCCCAGCGAAACCAAATCGCAAAATGAGTCCATTAAATACTGATGTCACTCGGGGGCCCAAAGTTACAGCAGAGAGGAATACGCAGAAACAAGCTGTCTGGAGAGAAAATAAGCCAACTCCACTGGAGAATATAAAATACGCCCTAGATACATGAAGAGAGGAAAAACAGAAGCTGGGGGAAGGACTGCATTCACTCACAGGACGACCCAAACTCTCCCCAAATTTAAAGTGTAAATTTAACGCGAGGTCAACGTAACTCCTAAGAGGGTTTCTAGCGGAGGTGAGAAGCTGAGTTTAGAATTTGTGGGACGGAGAAAATGACCCTCAACGGCCAAGCTGCTTGACAGGGAATAAACATGGAGGGTTCGCCCACCCCCCCCAAGCGGGGGGCTGACGGCACGGCAGTCAGGCCGGGGGTTACGGCTCAGGGAAGGACAGGTGTCAGGGACACACGCACGCGTGCGGGGAGCCTGCCGTCCACCGCGATGGCGGCTGCGGACAGCGGCGAGGAGACGGGCCCCTCGGGGAAAGGCGCAAGGGCCAGTGGCTGTCCAGTCGGACCGGAGACTTCCACACGCAAGGCACCCGGGAAACTTGCAGCAGAGACTGTGAGGAAACGTCACGATCACTTTCGGATGAAGGAGCATTTCTCAGAAGACACACACAGAGACAAAGAAAAATAAACTTGACAAACTAGAGACAGAAAACTTCTGTGCGAGGGAAGCCACGCCAGCGCCAGGAGAAGCCACGTGGAGCCTTCAGGGCCCGCTGGCCCTGAGGTCCTACGGGGAAGCCTTCACCGAACCCCAGGCAGACAGGCAGACAGACAGACAGACAGGCGGACTGAGCGATAAACACCCCGACAGGAATGTGGGCTCACAAGTTGTCAGTTGATAGCAGGATGTACCCAAGTGACGGATAAATTTTTGAAAAAACATTTGGTCTCACTAGTAACTGCAGGAAATCCAAATTAATGTTAATTGGATTCATCCTCAGTACAAAAAAAAAAAAAAAAAGGTACCACTCTGGGCAGCGATGTTGGTGATGGGGGCAGGGATATCCGTGTGCCTCCCTCCCAGTTTCGCCTCTGACTCACGGCCACGCGGCCTCCGCACCGAGGGCTGCTCCTGACTCACGTCTCCACGGTCACCCGGGAAACAGGACCCTGTGGACGGCCAGCTGCCGGAGCTGGAGCTGGCTCAGCCTGGGCTGTCACTGGCATGGAATTGATGAGCTTCCTCCCCCTTCCCGGGTTCCCTGCTGGGCGCTGGCGGGAAGGGTGCGGCCTTGCGGAGTGCAGCTGACCAGCGAGGGGGCTTTCTCCCAAGGAGGAGCAGCCACCCTTGGGGCCCCTGCGTGCGGGTGCAGGGCTGGCGTGGGCCCTCACACTCCCCATTTTCCGTTCTCTCGGGCGGCTGTGTTTGTACACGAACCACGGGACGTCCTGCGGTCATTATTAGGGCCGGGGCTCCTGTCCACGGCGCTCCGCGGCCAGCGTGGGGGAGGCGCTGAGGATTCCTGAGCGATGACGGTCTGCAGGAGGGGGAAGCCAGGGGCTGCCCAGCATCCCTGGGACATGTTCTCCGGGATTCGCAGCTGCCTGCTAATGGCTGCATTCCTCTGTGGTGCAGATGTGGAAAGAACGTCCGGTTAAATTAAGCATGCAGGGGTGTTTTTCATGTTTAAAAGTAAAAGGAAATGGTCTGTAGAACCTGAAGCCAAGTCCAGGTCCTCCCCAGGTGGGCCCCTCGCGGCCAGCAGACCCCGGGCTCAGATCCCGACCCGACCCCGGCCGGTCTGGGTGCCCCTCAGGTTCCTTCCCTGTGACACGGGCACAGCTGTGACCGTAGCGAGGATGCTGCCCAGACTGAAGGCCATCGTCCCCAACTCTGGGCAGCTGTGACCGGCGCCTCCGCGTGCGGTGGCTGCCCCGTCCCCTGCCAGATCCGCACAGTGAGTTGTCTTCATGTCAGACGTGTGTGACCCACACGGCGGTCAGAGCCCCCCAGAGCTCCCTCCCTGTCCCCACGAGCGGCCTGAGTGCCACCCCATGGTCCTGGCCTCCACGGGGCTCCCCTCAGCTCAGGACAGCACGCCTGGTGCCTGGGACCTGACCGCCAGACTCCGTCTGCCTCTCTGACAGCCGACCCCGCCCCGGGAAGGCTTCTTGCCCCTTGGGCTTGCACCGTGGTGTGACCTTGAGCAGACACCCCCCTGTGGTGGCAGCGGGATCCCCAACTTTCACAGGACAGAGGAGGACCCTGTTGGACAGGCCAGAGGCTGGAGCAGAGAGGGGGGCCAGGAGTCCCAGGGGTAGGGGGTGAGGGAGGACGGAGCCGGGATTCGGGGCAGATCCCGGTGGACAATGAGCAGTGAGGTGGAGGCTGCAGCCGGGAGCCAGGGTGAGGGGCCTCGGCCTGTGCGGTGGGCGCTTGAGGGTCCGAGTCGGTGAGCAGTGGCGGTGAGGGGAAGGGAGGGAATGGGCAGTGACCGTCTGCAAGGACAGGGCCGGGGGTGTGTGCGTGTGTCTTCCGTGAGGGGCAGGCGGGGTAACGGCCCCAGGGGGAGCCGACCCGACCCCCCTGCAACAC